>DWHP01000728.1:0-18256 GCA_018247895.1 Parnassius honrathi
TCATATTAATATATGTAATATAATTCATACCATTTTGTTAGTGAGATAAAATACTTACATCTCGCTGACAATGAAACTATGATCACTTTTGATGATCAGTTACTATTCACATGTCTACCTATTGAAGACTGCATCTCGCTTGTAACTAGGAAGCTAGAAGATAACAACATGCCTGCAGAATATGCATTATTACTTAAACACTGCCTCATATTTTGCTATCCATTGTGGAAGGAAGAGTTCCAAAAGCAGGTAGATGTTGTGGCGATGGGCTCACCTGGATCTCCCAAAGTCGCCGACATATTCATGGAGGACTTTGAGGAGAAAGCCCTTCCTACTGCTCCCGTAAATTTAAGATTATACAAGCGGTACGTAGACGACACTTTCATAATTTTACCATCTGACAAAGTAACTGCATTTTTAGATCACCTTAACTCCGTAAACTCTAAAATACAATTCACAATGGAGTTAGAGGCAAATTATTCTTTAGCTTTCTAGATATTTAAGTCATCCAAAATCCTGATAACGTTAAGTGTCACACGTGTACGGAAAAAAGACCTATACCAACCAATATATAAATGATGAATCTCACCATAATTCTTCACAGTCAGCTACCTTGCGTAAGTCTTTGTTTAAGAGAGCACAAGGGATCTGTGACAGAAAACATCTATTCGCCGAGCTTCAGCACGTCAAGCAAGTATTGTAAGAAAACAAGCTTCGGGTCCCGCGCCAACGTCACAGTAACCGAGTGAAGCCGGCCACAATCGAGCGTGTGCCTGCTGTACTACCGTATGTCAGAGCGGTCACAGACAAGGTTCGCTACATCTTATTTATTAAAACATACTATAGTCACCGAAGAAGATTAGTAAATTTTTACCAACCATCAAGTGTAATATTCGTTTACACGATGCAGGAGTGTACAAGCTAGATTGTGAATGTGGTCTCTCTTACTTATGACAAACAAAGAATCTACAAAAACCCGCACGAAAGAACATATAGCTGATGTGAAGCACTGACGCTCCGGGAAGTCTGCCGTCTGTGAAAATGTTCAAAATCATCCCCACCATTACATCAGATTTGGTAAACCAAAAATTTTAGCAAAAGAACACCGATTCCTACCAAGATCGAGGCGAGGCTATAGAAAATAAAAAACATCCTAATTTCAATAGAGAGGGTATATAGGTGCTGCCATCTGCTTGGGATGCTATATTTAACAAAATTAATTTAAACCCAAGCATACCACTGCAAGATCTCAAGATACTGTAAGCTCGTTCTGCGTAGATCGGACCAAAAATAAATATTCGAAAACTGAAGGTAGCCAGGCTAACTATGACATTGGGACGTCGAAAATCTCAGGCCTCACTCCTCTGACCATGTGTGCTGTAAAACACCTGAAACATCGAGAATTAAAAATAAGCTAATAATAAGTTAATTAAACGCGATAAAATACGTATAAGTTGTTTTATTCAATGTGTAGTGTTCGCGTAAATTTAAGAAATCATTGCAACTTTATGAAAATTATTGTTAATTACACGCAAAATTTCTATCATTTCGGTAGCCGATAAAGTTTATTATAAATCCATGAGGCGTATCAAAGCCTGTATTGAGTTGACGGCGGGTAATCAATCAGGCATCAGTGTTATTGTTGTGATTTGTTGCGGCGTCGCGTCGGCCCGGGCCCAATCGGCCCTCCGTTGCCCATTAGTTTGATTAGCTCGTCCGGACCACGCACGCCGATTGTACGAACGGTGGCCTTTGATTGATTCTTCAAATGCCATCGTTCGGTGTTCACTTCATTCCTACTGATACATTACATTATTTTACTATATTCATTTGGATTCTGATTTTGAGATTCAGGTTTGGAACGTGGACTACTAAATCATTGTATGATTAAAACTTCTTTCAACGACGATGAAAAATTACTAATTAAGTATCAATAAATAATAATTAAAAAATCATATTCAAATATTTTAACCGAAGAAGCACCGGTAAGTATTTTGATGCTTTATTTATTACGGATATGAAAAGATTGCAGCATAACAACAATTCACGTATATTGCTCAGACCAGGTCCACATTTTTATCAACTTGAAGTTTATTTTTCAAGCATATCGTATTGACCAATAAATGGCATTCAGACCGAATTTCGGTCACGGTTCACAACAGTTTCAACATCTTTGTTGCTCTAATACTTGCGTTGGATAAATTTATAGTTCACGAGTGAGCACGCAAAAACAAGTACATTCTGTATTCTTCCACTTTTATAGTCCGAAAGAACGAAACGCCGACATGATCGGCTTTTCGTACTTTCCGAGGCACGGGGGTGAAATACCGCTAACTTCGTGACTTCGGGCTGCTACATAGATAGTTTTGACAGAAACACGTATTTTCTGTTTTCTGCCCGCTTGAGATTCGAACCCGGGATCATATGATCAGCAGTCATCCTCACAACCACTAGATTAACGAATAAATGATCAATGATAAGTATTTAGGCCTATTTCAATCATTATGCATCTCTCAATGTATGGTGTAAAAACGCGTTTATACTTAACAGCATAAGATTATATATATCTGGATGCTACAAATTTTCTAGAATTATCCTAACTTTTTCAAATTCAAACTTTTAAGACCGTGTAGCGGCGTGTACGATCGAGGAAAACTGACTAAAAATAGGATGCGGCGTTTCTGCCGTATCGTATCGTTGTGTCGTGATACAGCATCGAAATACAAGGACAGGTATACCATGATTAGAATGATAGAGCTCAAACTTTATAATGACAAAATTTGAACCACATAAGTATTTCATGAAACGAAGTTGTTTTCGGCACCCTCAATAAACGTAAGCAATGGCTAAGTCTGACAAATACTTGGCGAATAAAGTACTCGAGATGGCTTTGGTTTTGAAGATGCATTTTTGAATACCTGTAACATGACATTGAGTAAAAAATTATTAACTTTTGGAATTTCGAAGACTAGGTAATATTGTGTTCCTACATTAAACTAGTACGTGATTTTAAGATACTAAGCCTAAATTAATTTTAAAAGTAAAATTATTACATTAACAATTTTAAAACATAGAAATTGAGAAGTTTCAAAAGCTTGTTTTAAATAAAGAATATATAAATTGTCCTTTGTAAGAGGGGACTGATGTCAAAGACGAAAGGTAGAGTATATTTAATTTTTGCAAAAGAAACTTTGGCGCCAAATTAGTTTTTCGTTCGATGCTGAATACGTGATCGGATTAAATAATTACATTCCTCCTTTTTTATTCACAGGTCACGGTAAAGATGCGTATCGTTCTGATTGAGGGAATTTCGTTAAATCGAAGTCGGGCTACAACTCACGAAGTAGACCATCAAACTGCAGGAAAAAGGACAAAACAAAATGTATAAAGGAAATTGCTTCCACAAATCCACTCGTATCTTGGACAATAAACGTGAAACGGCTCGACCGCCCTAATAGCAATGAAATCACGAAACCAAAACTCTCTCTCATGTGGGATATCGTCCGATATGCCCGACTTAAGAACTTCATAGATGAATTATTTATCGATCCCGTCTTTTAAATGTATTTTTCTTTCGGGTTTCATGTGTCATGAACAACTTGAACACTCATAAAGTTTATTGTTGTCAACATGTGGCATCAGGAATAAGACTTTTTGAATAATCAATGCGTTTCGTGTAGATTAACATACTGTTACAATGTTCATATTTAAGCTTTCCAATTGAAGACATGATTATGAAATTTGACGTTCCCATTCACAGTATGGGATGCAAGGGGCAAAATGTATAATAACACCTAAACTTAGCGAACACCTCAACGAAAAGATGGCGGAATATCTGTTCGCATCACACACATGCTTAACCCAAATATCGTAGACTGGTGTTGAGGAGCAGCAGTCAGAGAGCGAGTGTCTAATTTCCGGTCAATAAGCACATGCTTTAATAGTGAGTGCGTAGTGGATATGGTCGAATTCTCTCAAACTGCTTGGTCGAATTTTAGATTACAGTGACTGATTTGGGATAAACGAATAGGACACCGGCATAATAACAATATAACCATCCGAAGAAAACCATCAAATTATGTCTGTTAGAACAATGTCCTCCAGTTAGAATTGCCCTTCTAGCCCACAGTCCCACAGTTCACCTGATGGCTGTGGCACATAGACATCTGCATCTATCGGCAGATGCGTTGTCACCCGTGAGGACTGAGATGGAATGCCTCGTTTCCAGTAAAAAGGGTCTCAGCACTCACCATACGAAACACAGCAGCATCAAGCTAGTATTTGACGCGGGTATTCTGTGAGAGCGTGGTCCTTTCCCGGTTGAGCCGACCCATTCGTGCTACGCTATCTTGACAGAATAATCCAATATCTGATTTTAAGAAATCAGACCTGGGACCCCGTGATTTGTGTTTACTTTCAACAGACCAAGGGGACATTATTTATTTTAAATCTTTTTATTTAAATATTTATACTCGTACGAATGTCGAATGCGGGTAGAATCCGAACAGAAGACTAAGAATGTACTGTGACCCCTATAAGTCAAGAGATTATCAAAAAATTTTATGTGGTGGAGCTACGCTGCAGCTATGTTGTAGTTGAAGCACGAATGGGTTGGCTCGACCGTGATAGGACCACGTTCTCATAGAATACCAGAGGCAAATAGCAGCTCAATACTGCATCGTTTCGTATAGTGAGTGTAGAGAACCGGAGGCCCATTTTGCTGGAACCGAGGCATTCTATCTTAGTACTCATGGGTGACAACGCATCTGCATTTTGATTCGTAATTGAGGATAGATATGGACGCCTGTGGGTCACAGCAACCATTTACCATCAGTTGGACTCTTATCCTATAAAAAATATTTACCTAAACCCAATCTTAATGGAAAGGAAACAAAGATCCTAGTTTTTTTGTCAATATCTCTTTGTATTGTATCTTTTCCTGCCGTTGAAATATCAATGTCTCCATGTAGTGGCGGCATAAGACGATGCAATGTTCTATATGATCTCTTGGATGTCGACACTTGTATTGGATGTTTTGGATGTCAGCAGCATGTTCCTGGCAATAATTAAAATTAGTTACGGCGCACGTCAAGCATGACGACTATGGCAAATATCTCCTTTCCTATGAGGTAATTTATGGTGGGGGCAAATGTTAACAAACGGAATTTGATAGATTACAAAAATGATGAAAATTTACAAAAATATGGTCGACTAAAGTTAAATTATTTTTTTAGCATGCAATTTCATTAAAGTATAAAATAACATAAAAAGAGTATAAAAATAATTTGGCCAACATTTACGAATTTACGATAGACCTAAAAAACGTAAATTTCCTTAACAGGTCTGTCTTAAATTGTGTACGTTTTGAATTTTTAAGAGTATTAAAGTATTAATTTTGTATAATGGAATTTAAAAAGTTTCTGAAGTCTGTAGGTACGTAAATTTTGATTTTCCTAAAATATTATGTTATATTTACGTTACATTTTACTTACTGATGTTGAAATAACCAAAATTTTAATTTATAAAATGAATAAGTTTTTTTATGCGTAATTATCTATAACTTGAAATTGTCTGTTTATGGCAGTCAGTGTATTTTGGAATACTTTTTTTGGAATAATATGTGCTAATGATATCAGAGTAGTATAGTTGCAACATGAACAGATCGCCTCGACGGGGGAAGGACTGCGCTCTCACAGAATAACAGCGTGAAATCAGAGACCCATTTTACTGGAAACTAGGCATTCCATCTTAGACCTCACGGGTGACAGAGCATCTGACTTTTGATTCGTAATCGAGAATAGATGTAGATGTCTATGGGTCACAGCAACCACATACCACCAGGTGGACCGCGTGCTCGTTTGTCACCCCTATCTTATATAAAAAAACATATTATAGTTACTTTTCAATATAGATTCGTGCGTACGGCAGAGGAACAGACTTTTCATTTATGTAACTGACGGATATTGCTTTGCTTTGCATCACATTACACAGAAGTTGATGAGAAACTCATCGTCTGCTTTGTTCAAGTACGCAGCAGGGCTGGATATTGGTCGCACATAATAACCGTACTCTTCTGTTACGGTGTTCCGAGAAGCAACCATTAAATTGTATGACGCACGCAACGCCATGCCGCATATCCTGCTGAAAGCTTTTTGCTCAAGCTTTAGTGTAAAGCTTGCCTGGCGGAGGGTGCGGCCTAATATGCCGAACGTTATGCCTGATCGAACGCTCTCTACTGAAGCTTTTTTATTTAGAAGGGAGGGGGGGGGGAGATTGCAGGTGCGCTGCTGGCCTTTACAAATTACAAAAGCTTGTTGAGAAAAAGTTTAAGTGCGAGATATCTTACCGGTACCAGTAAGGCATCACTTAAATTGCTTATTTGGAAACATTACCTAACACTGCCAATGAGCTGATCTCTTAACTCATGTAACTGGTTCTTATTACTTCATTTTCCTAAAATTAATATATTAATTTATGTATAATACGTATTTCTGAACATAAGTATGGAAATGTATGTCATGTATTACATACCTGAATTCCCTTTCTATTTCTAGTACTCTTTAGTTATCTAAATAATGTCTGAAACTTTTGCATTTTGTTCCCTATTTATATTTTCTGCTCGACCTCAAGTTAGAATAGCAGAAAATACCCTCTTTCCCACAGGCCAGCCTGATAAGTCTGCTTTTTGAATGCGTTTGTGTGCAATAAAACAAAAACAAATATGAGTGAATAAATAGATAAACAAATAAATAAAATATAAATCAATAATAAATAGGTTAATAGGATTGTCAGTATCCATGGACAAGTGCGCGAACAAAACATTCCATACTGAATGGCCTTTGTCTACTTGTGTACTATTTAAGACTTAATAATAATAACAATGATTTATTAAATTATATAGTTATGTAATTTTGACGGAGGTGAATTAAATAGGCTTCGACCCGTCTGCAAATGATCGTGTTTGCATTTATTTAACGAATCGTGATTTAATAGATCTATGAAAATATTAAACATATAATGTTACAGGATCAGGCATAATCGACTTAGCGAAGTAATTTAAAACTTGGCAAACAGATATACCGTGTCATGAATTGGTATATAGGTATTAAAACATGAGGAGAGATATCAGAGGAAATGCACATAAAGGCGTTTCTCTTCCGACGCGGGCGAATCTGTAGTGGCAGCTAGTATAATATAAGTTGGTAAAAGTTAATTGAGTGCCAATATATTGGTAGGCTCTGTAAGCTTAATGTTTATGCCTTCAGTTTTCAAAATATTTTTCGAGACGTTAAATTATGAAAAACACTAACGGCATGTAACATGATGGCATCTCTACTCTAACGATATAATTTGTTAACTTAAGCAAAGCAGATGGGTAACCTAATTACATCTTTAATCTGCCTGTTAAACGTGGTGTTTAGCCGGAAAATCTTAAAGCAAAAGTTAAACGATTTATATTATTGTACTAAAATATGCTGATCAACTTTAGAGTACGTTTAACTTGGCAAATATGAGTTAAAGGGGAAATATTTTTACTTTTTCGAACTTTCGTGAAACTAAAAAATGATGACACTGGTAAGAAAGAAACGATTTACAAATTGAATATCAGAGGAATTTCTCTTGGACTGTTTTAGGGCTTTTAATACTCGTAATTTATATAAATGAATTACTCAAACGTATCCAACATCCTACGGTCTTGTTTGCAGACGACACTAAAACTATGATCAAGTTTACACATGTAACTACAAATAGGAAGTTAATTAACCTTAAAAAATAACTTATAAAGTTACAAAAAAACTTAGCTAATTAATTCCTAACAAAAACGTATAGTTTATTTGAAAATAATATAAAACGCTACATAGGTATACAAAATTATTAAGTTTGAATTTAGTCAGTAAGTTAACTTTGAAATATAATTCAAAAACGGCATGTAATAGCTTTGCAATAGCATTTTTGTTTTGTATAGTGAGGTTAGTAGTATTACATATGTACTTAGGGTCATGCATACAACTGCATCTTATATATGACATTATAGTCCGGAAAGCGGCATTGAAACACGAAGCATATTTAAAATGCAAAAAAGCTGCTTTGAGGTATATGTAAAATCTAGGTAGCGAAACAAGCAAACCATTATTTCTCTTGTCTTGTTTCGGTTTCAAATGCATACGTATGTATGTAATTACTCTAAGGTTTAAAATATGAAGTGCATATGTTTAAAAGAGCGGAGCGTTTGTTAAAAGAAATATGACATTATTTCCAAATCCGAGTCATGAAAATAGCATACGTGTTTATAGTATTTATGTGCATAGCGGTAACAGAGTGCTAATGAAGAAAAAAATTTTCAGTTAGGCAAAATGTCCCAAACGTTTTAAAAGAACTACATCTGAGTAAATTACAAAAAAAAAAACGCAAATTATTGACACAAAATGATATTATATCATAATGAATTCATAATTGACCTTATAAAATATTATGATTTTATCAATTATAAAATTCAGTTTATTGCCATTTTTATGTAGATGTATGTATAAAGATGTTTTTACGTCAAACAATTTTTGTTA
Source organism: Parnassius honrathi (assembly GCA_018247895.1). NCBI lineage: Eukaryota > Metazoa > Arthropoda > Insecta > Lepidoptera > Papilionidae > Parnassius > Parnassius honrathi. The sequence continues at coordinate 8,562 of DWHP01000728.1, forward strand.
CTAAATACGTCATTGACATTAATTGTATAAAATTTACATAAAGGAACGGGCTAAGAGCAAACAATTAATATTTGCGGCCAATGTGAGAGTAAAAAAAAGCGAGCTGAACTATCTACGCATATATCATATTACACCTATATTTTGTAAAAAAAATTATAAAAAAAACCTGATGCATCCTAATATGCAACACCCTCCAACTTCTCCCACTTTGACCTCAAGTATGAAGCCTTTGAGTTGTCCATCATGTGACGTACCTACTCCGCCAGTGGCATGTGTCAATTTCTGAGTCCATGAAGACCCTGTTTAATACCCTCCAATGAGGCAATATATGAGCAAAAATAATGTTCAGCAGTGAAATTTTACAGACTATTTGTAATGAATGAATGAGCGATAACGATCATTTTGAAGTAGTTTTTAAATATTTGAACAAAGCTGTGCGCATAATGTAACAGAATTTCTTTTAAATACATAAATAATTATATGAATTTTATGAAGAATTATACATACATATATTAAAATCCAGTAAATTGCCTGTCAGAGCCACTGGCGCTTGGTCAAAGGATAAAGGAAGTAAAGAAAAACTCGGGCTTTTTACGCTAGGGCTGTTTCTCTTATCTTCTTTCAGTTAAAATGTGAAGTGCTACATTAAAATAGCAAGAATTAAGACACCACAATAAGAAATATTTTTTTTTAAATTGGTTAAAATAAATAACCTGAAATGACTGCATTTCGTACTTCATATTAGGCAATACACCTTCGCATTTTCAATATAACTGGCTTTTCAGTTAGAGAACTTTATAGGAAACTTTTAAGTTGGTTTTTGTTGTCGTATCTTAACGGCTGAAGAAATACTTCAAAACAATTTTAAATCTCTCGTAATTGATATTAAGCTTCTGTTTTTAAAGCGGCAAGATCTAGATAATCACGAATTTATTATAATTTTTACGTATTCGTAATTATTTCGTAATTTGATTCCGCAAATGTATCCAGTAAATTAAAGTAGTGAAAAATCGTAATATGTATGTAATAGGTACATACTACATACATGTCAAATACACGTTATTCAATCAAATTATTACCGTACTGGTGTTCTTAGTTACTACTTTATTAAAATTTTTGTTATTCTGCGAAGAAAAAAGTAAAATAAACGTATAGTCTAAGATCTGACCTAACGAGACTTGACCCATCTGCAAACTGCATTAAAATATTTTTTTATTAAACATTATGTATAACACATCTATTAAATTTTCTATAAACATTTTCACAAATCTTGAAGTAAGTTTATTATGTTATAATATTGAAATGACGAACGAACCTAAAATCCACCTGATTGCCCGCACCCTCAGTCAAATGCAAATAAAGAAGGCTCCAGATACGCTGTCACCCCTGAGGACTATGACGAGATGTCTCACAGCCTGTCACTAGGCAGATGGATTTTTGACGCCAGTGCAGTAATAAGCTGCGAATGAATGACAAGTTTGTGAAAAATGTCCATACAATCGGATCCAAATCAATAACTATATTATTACAAATGTTTAATAAATACAAAGCCTCCCTTGTAGCTTAAGATACGAGTAGGAGCATCTGCAAAAATATAACCAAAACCAGAATATGACTTTTAATGTACACCATTCGCAGCCCAATTGGCATTCATCTGAAAAAAAAAACAAACCTAATCTCTCATACACCAAGCCGTAGTTAGGAGTGTCTTTCAAATATCGCAATACACGTTTTGCTGCCTTCCAGTGCTAAACGTCAAAGTTAGTATTAAATTGACTTAAGTAATTAACACTGTAAGCGATATCAGGCCAAGTAGCCTCTGCCATCAAAAAATCAAAGCAGGCACCAGGCTTTGATACGGATACTGTTGCTTTACACTCTCATTCACACTCTCAAGTTTCATCAATTTTATATAAACATCGATAGGCATTCACACCGTAGGCATACATACCAAAACGTTCCAACAGTTTTTCAATATACACACTCCATATACACATGTTCAATATACACTCTATCCTCATTATCACAAGATTTTATACCTAAACAATCAGATATCTCTTCTCTGTCTTTCATCTCAAATTTGTTTAAAAGTTTTCTTTTAACATTGTTTAACTATACATTATCATTTGTAGCTAAAATAAGATTATCAATATATACTGCAATGAACAGAGCAAATGGTTTTACATTCACACTTATTCTTTATTCCACTGTAGCTCTAACTGAAGTAAACCATACGAAGGCTTCTTCAACAAACAAACATAATTATCACACTCATTCATCATTTCACGCCAGCTCTTAGCCGTCTCAATTATTTTAATATCTTGCATAACTATTTCAGATGATCCAATCTATTTGTTGGAGAGTACTTTGTCTAAAACTTCACTTAATTATTCTGGTAATTTGGTGTATACTTTTTCCTCAAGTCGACCACTCGAGTACGAAGTGACAACATCCATATGATGTATATATAGTCCAAGCTTAGCTGAGTTTGCTGCTATAATTCTTATTAATGATGATTTTACGACACGGGAATAAGTTTGATGGAAATCCTCCTCTGATCGTTGTGAGCAGTCTTTTGCGATAAGACGTACCTGCTTTTGTTTAGTACTAAATACGAATCGACTCCCAATTACTTTTCGATCATGAGATCTAGGTACTATTTACCCCGTGACATTTCAATTTGAGTTTAACATTCATTTATCAATACTTTTATCCATTCATTAACATTGTCTGACTTCTCGACTTCATACCATGTCATTGGCTCTATTGTCGCAATTCTGTAAAATCTATTTCTTCCGATTTCCTTATAAATGAGTCAGACCCCTTTTACTGGAAACGAGGCATTCCACCTTAGTCCTCACGGGTGACAACTGATTGATGTAGATGTCTATGGACCACAGCAATCACTTACCATCTGGTGGACTGTGTGCTGATTTGTTACGTTTAATCCATGCGCAAGACGGCTCTTCGCCATGCGTTTTAAATTACGTTCATTAAGATGACCCAAACGCTCGTGTCTTATATCTATTGACTTTTCGCCACTGCAACATTACTAGTACTGTTTCGACATAATCGGACATGCTATAAGTTGTCAATTTGATCAACTCGCAAACGAAATTCATTTTCTTCATCAATCACGATAGCGAGAGTCTTTCTGAATCGCACCTGGAAACTGTGATCATTTATTTTAGCCACCAACAAAAAATTTGTGCGTAAATCGGACTCATAAAAAACGGCGCTCTTCGTTGTCTGTGTGCGTAATACGTGAGCTCTAATTATTGGCCGAATTTAATTCATTGTCTACATACGTAAATCTCTTCAATTGTCGCCTTTCATACCTTTCGCAGATATATCTTGTGCACCCGCTGTCGATGCACCATACATAACTTTTATATTCAACTTACATCATCGGAATTATACTAATCGACCTGTGTGTTCTTGTCCACTTTTTTTCGTTCTAATTGTTGCGTATTTTATTTTCTTTGTAAACTTACTCCTTCATTCCTTCGCATAATGCCCATATAGAACGCAACGATAACATTGCCTTTTCATTTTACTCGTATTTTTGTTTATATGCGTTTTGCCTTTCTTAAAAGTATGCACTTTGTTTCGTGTCATAAACAATACCCTTTGATCAGACTCCTTCGATTCTCTGTCTTCATAATCCTCAATAATCTTAATTTTTAATATATCTGTAGATGGTACTCCATAGCCGCACGGAACATTCTGAAGGATTCGGGTAAACTGTACAATAATGAGATGGCAAACGGTTTATCGATAACTACGAGAGTGATTCTTTTTATTTTTTTGACAGCATCGAAAAAGTTTGTTACATGTTTACGCAAGTTACTTTCTGCATGCATACGAGTCAAGACATGTTTCTTTAATAAAGACGCTTTCCGTGCTGATCCACTAGACTGGTACATTGATTTTAATTCGTACCATATAGATTTAGAAGTGTTCATTACATCCAATGCTATTAACTTGCACGGGCTAGCAGCTAGCAAAATGTCCGACTCGGCTTTGCCGTTCATTTTACATCATTCGGCAAACTTAGCGTCAGGCCAATTTATCGCACCTGATACATTATCCCGCAGGTGATTCTTCAAAACAGCTCTCATATGTAATATCTTCCATGTTTCATAATTATCGCCAGTAAGTTGGTCGATTTTAAAGGAAATAGCCATACTAATTTAATTAATCTTCTTTAATAATGAAAATAAATCAACGATAAATAACAAATATACAATCGTTACGTAATACGATCTTCTCGTAACTATTGTAAATATCTATTCACCTATGACGCCACACTGCAATATGTATCAACTAATTACACTTTTTTGTTTAGTACACAAATTCTTTTAATATTATTTTATGTTCAACACAGTTTATATGTCACTTTTAGTCTTTTTTAACACTATTCTATGGACCCATAAACTATTGGGTCAGTGAATCGAAACCAAACCATGTTAGAACTATGAACAACTTTATTATTTTTTTATGGCAGACAAATATTGCAAACTTTACAACGCTGACAGTTGCTGTACTTCACGATGGTATAGTAACGTACCTATGTGGTTATGCATACATACTGTACATGTTATAGTTTTAAGCGATCTGTTGTAGTAATTGTATTAGCTCACGACCTTCACTTTTATTTTATTACTACAACAGGAAATGAAGCTGCAATCTTCAGCAGATGTAACAGCATACACACTGCTGAATAGACTGATCAATGGAAAAGGAGAATTACGCAAATTAAATACAGCTCACTTTAAAGAAGCGATATAGTGGAACCAGAGCTCCAAAGACTGCCTGAGTACTGCACGCTACAAAGAGCCAGCTGTCAAAGTTGAAGACCGAATACGGTAGAATCGTTTCCGGGACACATGAAATTTTGAGTAAGATTGATAGAATCTACGGATAGCTGTACTAGTCATCGTTGGAGCTACACGAAAATGTGAGTAACTATTCAGGAGCAAGTCTCAGCCGACACTATTCCAGTGATATTCTGGACGTCAGTCTGAGCGATTAGAATATCTCCCCTGCACCTTAAAACGACAAGTCTCCGAGTATAAATGGAATTATAGCTGAACTTCCGACGGCGTGTGAAAAATCCGGTACTTAAGGTCCTTCAGAAGCTCTTCAAGTTTGTCCTCCATGCTAGCATTACTCCGGCAGAGCAGAAGTGCGGTAATCCTTTTATTCCAAAAATGTAACAATATTCTATTGAAGTACTACAGACCACATTTTCTTTTACAATGTCTTTACGAATCGTCTCGCACGCAGACTCCACGAGTTTCAGCCTCCCATGCAATCCTGTTTTCGAAATGTTTTAAAACCGTAGACCACATACAAAACCTTCGGCCAATAATTGCGACGGTGACGAGATGTTCCTGAAACGTTTTACCGCCATATTAGTACGCGTATTTAAGCTACTGGACTGAAAAAAATACGGCATTAACATCAATGGCGAGAACACCACTCATCTTTGATTTTCCGACGATATATTTCATATGACAGAATCGCTGAACGACGTCAGTGATTATGCTCAGCGACGTCAATAGTTTTTTCCTGAGATAAGTTTTGAAATAGATATGAACAAAACACAGAATAATAGATTTGTATTTTTTTATTTTTTAAATGTTACAAATTATATACGTTTTCATCGTTTGGAATCATAAACAGGATAAGACAACAAGGTACTCAGATTACTGAGACATGTTAGAATATGTATAAAAGATGTTTCGTTCGCTGTTTCTACCCGCTCAGAGAAATTCCAGTTTGGAAGAGATAAAAGTGACGTTTGAAAAGGAAAATACTGATTTCTTACGTCCGAAAAATAAACAGATTTAATAGGACTTTACATCCACAGTCTAGAAAACATGGTCGTACAATATCAACGGGCCAAAAACTAGTTCTTATAGATTCTGTTACGCCGCCACTACGCCGTGATAGTGGCAATAATGTTGTAAATTAATATATCTGAGGCATGGCCTGCTGGCCTTATGGGGAAGCTCAAGGTCACTCAACGGGCTATGTAGAGGGTTATGCTAGGAGTTTCTGTGCGTGATAGATTTAAAAATTAGGATATCCGCAGTATAACTAGAGCAACCGACGCCCAACGCCCAACGGATTTGGATTGAAGTGGCAATGGGCAAGCCATATAGCTCGAAGAACCGACAACCTATGAGGAAGACAGGTTTTTTAATGACAGCCTCGTACTGGTAGGTGAAGTGTAGGGCAGCTTCCCACTAGGTGGAGTGACGACTTGGTAAGAGCGTGCTTTGTGGCTTTTCTTGGGGGAGGCCTATGTTCAGCAGTGGACTTGTGAAGAGCTGAAATGGATGAATTAATGAATATGTCCATGAATAAAAATGATCACTTATTATAGCATTGTTTGCTAGACATACCTCTCTAGTATTTAAAATATTAACGGTAGCGGTAAAAATAAATTTGCTGATGTAAATAATGCTCTATCTCATATATAACATAAATTTAAAATAACAGCCTGCTTTTGAATGGCAACAAAAGCAATATATGGGTTAAGGCTGCAAAATGCCACAATTTGGTTAAAGCCAAACTTGATAATCACGAGCACAAGCTTAACACAGCCAGCCTCTCGGTGTTCATTTCGGGGAGTGTGCGCATGAAATGCATGAACCAATTTCTCCCTCCTTCTTCCTCTATCGGACGACCAGACGCTTGGCCAATCTCCGCCACTTTGGTGTTGAAATACCACACATTCAACCCAAATGATTTGATCGTCGTTCATAATACGCACAGCTAATTTACTGGCATCGCCTTGCTATCCGATTACAATATGATTGTTTTTAAGTCAAAAGTAAATAGGGTTTATTTAAACTAATCCAGTGCGCTTTACTATAACTGGATACATTACAATTTACCACATGGTAAAGATAGTATTAAAGCACCGGATTATAATAGTTAAGAAAATTCTACGGTTCAGTTTTTGTGCCATCAAATAATTTAAATTAAGTAAAACAAAAAAGTTGAATAAGAAAAAGTACAAATGTAATATTGTTAAACAAATATTGAGTCGTTGGACCTTACAGTTATATAGAGGGAGGTCTTTGGAAATCGATTTCTCGCCCTCTTTACTTCTATAGAGAACTGTAAACTCTCGTTACACTTTAACAATTGTTATGCGTTAGTTGTAAAGCATAATGTGCATCGATGCTATATAAGTTTATAATTGTTCTTAAAGCAGTTTGCAACATGGTATAGAATATAATATGATATGAATTTGTATTGTAATTTTATAACAAAAGACTCTTGCGAATTTAATTAACTTAATTATATTAATGGTGTCTCAAGAGAAGGATACCAGAAATATTCGAAATATGCCACCTCATAGCTCCATCAGATTTCCACTTCAGTTTTAGACAATTTAACAACTCTTAAAATATAGAACCAAGTACTTATGCACTACGAACATCTTGTATACTATTAACACTACAAAATGAAACTAAGTTTTACTGAGGTGTTAGCGCCTTAGTTCCACCATCAATGGTTATGGTGCTGTAAAGTACTCGAAACGTCGGGAATTTAAAATATGTTAATATACGTTATAAAATCAGTTTTTTTCACGTATATTACTACTTTGTTTACTTTAAATGTGTAGTGTTTAAGAAATCATTGTGTACACTAATTCTGAAGGTGATGTAGAGCTTTGAACTAAAGAAAAATACGCTACAAACTGGTTTAAGAATCTTGGTGACATAACTCTATTTCTTCCTTGAATATCCGTCTAGATAAGTGCCCACTCATACGTATTTCTGCCACCAGCAGTGCACCCACTGATGTGTTCATGATATGAGGGTTAGCGAGGTATATTATGACGGAAGAGTGGGGGGGGGCATTATGCCGGTGGAGATCGAGGTCGTGCAGGAAGGCATACCCAGGTGTTTCAGAACGCCTTATCTGATTAAAGAATAAGGGAGGTGGAGATCTAAGGATCGGCTGGTGAGGTCCACGAATGTGTGTAAAAGCGTTACTTTGCAAATGAGTGATGAATTTCGAACACCATGGAGCCTGCGTTCATCGCAACCCGCTTTTCCACCCACGGCGGATATGCGTAGCCATTTCCCATAAGGAAAGAAAGGTTTCCATGGGCTGCAAGGACTAGTTGTGATCAGATGGACTTTAAGCTAGTTTATCACTCTAGCATTAGATGTAAAAAAGTTAGCAATCCACAGTTATACCTTAATCGATGTGTAACTTTCTAAGTGAAAACGAACTTTTGGGGATTATTATACTTAAACTTTAATAATTACATTTTAAGAATTTTTTAAATTTCGTTAATATAATAGGCAAAATTAAAAATGACAAAAAAACTATTTCAAAAACGGTTCGGTCGTAAGAAAGTTGTCACTTTTATTAAATTTCTAATATAAAAATCCGGCGATGCTTTTGTCGGATGAGAGAAGTGTCAAAGTTAAATTGAATATTAGAGCGAAATGATCTCATCCACAGTTGAAGTTTCGTCGGCTCGCACTGAGTAGTTAATCCAATGCCACAATTCACTTCGAGCTGAATATTTCAGGACAATTGTTTATTAGACGCACTGATTATTATTCATTGCTGGTTTCAGAATAAATATTCCGACATTAATTTAATCGGAAAATTCTGTAATTTGATGTTTACAAATGTGTAATAGGTGTGTAAATTTTCTTACATTCTTTATATGGGGATCGGTTATCACAATACAAAACGTTTCCGTTCTTTTGATGCAGTACATACTACATCTTTTTCTTAATCAGCATGTAAAAGTCTACAGCTAAATATAGGCCCACCTCATTGTAGGTAGTGCCTATATAGAGAGAAAGGACCACATGAAGAGAATAACCACATGAAGAGCCCACAGTATATTATTTGCATTTTCCTTAGTCGACTTTTATGACACGCATAAGACGAAATTCGGTTTCTTACGTCGCCGCAACCAGCCAAAAATCGGATCAATAAAACAAATTCAATTCTTCGTGGTATTTTAAAGCAAACATATTGGTACGTTATAATGAAGTACAACAAAACAAACCTTTTCTACAAAATCTAACTAAATCCTCGGAAAGGCAGACTAAACGAGCGAGGGTAAAGTGGAAAGGAAAAGAAACGGATAAAGGTAAAAAGTAGAATTTGGTTTCAGATCGATCGACAAACCACGCAAAATACCGGTATCCTTTCCCCCTTTTATTTGTTTTGTCTTTCAGGTTAATTATCGTTATATGCAATATTAATAACCTGTCTGTCAAAGGTCTGTCTGTGTTGATGGCCAGCGAAATTGGCGGGCTAAATTTCCCGACGTTTTTATGTGATTTTATTAAAGGATCACCTGTAAACGGGTGTGAGAACAAACTTATCTGAATTCTACTTATAGTAAATGTGTATGGTAACTACGCTTAAAAAGCCACAACCACCTTTATTCCATCATCTTTCTTCATCAGAACATCAGAATGCTACGGGAAGTCACAATAGCGCAATTTTTAGTTCAAAGTACACATTAGAAAGAGCTTTAGGAAGTACGAGTAATAATAATTACTCCCTATTTTGGACAACACATTATATTTCAGTCTATAAATTTCTACCGATAAACGTAGACCGTTTGTTTGCGTCATTGCTCATGGGGGGATATTTGCCATAGTTGCCACGCTTGGCGAGCGGGTTGGCAACCGCAG
>DWHP01000729.1:0-18248 GCA_018247895.1 Parnassius honrathi
TGATATCTTAACAATATTTGTAATGGATGTTTAACTTACTGCTAGAGCAATGTTTCAACGCAGCACATTTTCTTACAAAATATGACGTTAAAGACATTGGCCATTTATTTAATCAATCACAAATTAACAAACAGTTTATCACATAATAGATTCCATATCAATTACAGAATAGTTTTATTAATTGAATGTAAATATACATATAAGCCACGGGTTTTAGGTTCAAATCCCAGCCGGAACCAATATTTGTAGAAAAAGTGTTTGTTACCGGGTCTGGTCTGTTCACAAGGACTATGTATAATGTCCATTTCATACGTCGCGTTTAATTTATTTTATTTTTAATTACTGACGTTCCGGGTGCTTTCCAGCACCCATGGTCACGGGCACTGAGGTGACTGACGTCCAGATGTCAAAGTTAACCCGGAGTACCTTCAGCTTTTTAGTTATTATTTATAGTTCGATCTACGCAGAATGAACTTACTGTGTCTAGAAGTCTTGCAGTGGTATGCTTCGGTTTAGTTTTAATTTTATTAATTGCATGGTCCCAAGCAGGTGGTAGTACCCAGCCTCCTTCACTATTGAAATTAGGATGTGTTTTGTGTAGGAACTACCCTCTTACCTGTTTCTTACCGTCAAATGGCAGTGCTGGCGCTGCTGTGTTCCGATCTGAAAGTTATAGAGAGCCAGTATCATTACAACTGTGAGGCAGTCCATATTAGCCTCAGAGTATCTGTGGGCTTTTTGTTGAAGTTGACTGCTGGTCACCTAGCACTACAATAGACACGTACTACCAGATGGACTGTATGTTCGATGATGGCTTCAATGTTATAAACTATTCCACAAATCGTTACAACAATATTAACAATTGAAATCGTTATCGTCACGGTATCGTGAATACAAAGCGGTGTATCGTGGGGGTAGTTTACATACATAAATTTTACAAAGACAAAAATCCAGACCCGGAACAATAATTTATAGGCCATGCAAATACCGTGCGGGATTTGAATCCACGGCTATCAGCGGTGCAACACATTGCTAAGCCACTGCGCCACGGAGCCACCAGTTAGGCCACGCACTCGTCAAAACTGATTGTATCGAATCTGAACACGCGACCCAAAGTTAGCATCACCAATCGCGTCTATCGCACTCGAGCTTGACCTCACTCGTCCCGGTCATTCGGGTTTGCAAGCAAAACTCCGTGTTTACACACTGAGAACCACACATACCCTCACGCCTCACTATACGCAGGACTTAATTAAATATCGTAATGTTTACAATATGTTTAGATATCTCACTTTAGGGGTTTTTTTAAAGGAAGGGTGACAAACGAGCACACAGTCCACTTGATGGTAAATTAACGCTGAGGCTCATAGCAAAATGTAGATGCGTTGTCACTTCTGAAGACTGAGATGGAATGCCTCGTATCCATTGTCCGTACAAGAATCGTAACAAATTCATTGCAGACTTCTTTTACCGACCTCGGCAAGGAAAGGACCACGCTCTCACAGAATACCAGCTTAAAATAGCAGCTTAATACTCCTAATTTTCGTATGGACGTTTCGAAACTAGAGGCATTCCATCTTGGTCCTCAGGGATGACAACGTTTTCTGTGTTTTGATTCTTTTATGAGGATAGATGTAGATGTCTATGGACCACACAAAAACATAATATTATATTGTAAATTATTGTCAAAAAAAACGCTGGGTTTCTCGCTGGTTCTTCCCAGAACAGAGGTTTTTTTCCGAACCAGTGGTAAAAGGATATATTAATTTCAATAAGTGTTATTGTATTCTGCAGCATCCACTTAGGTGGACCGTGTGTTTAATCCTTATTCTATGAAAGTTGAACTTTGTCTAAGAACTAAAAAAGAAACCATTTGAGTTGTATAAATATTAAAATAAAATTTGAAGTTTGGACACTGCATCTGTTAGACTCTTGTCTATAGAGTTCAATACGTAGTAGATCAGTGCAGGGCATAATTAATACCACACACCATATAAATTGCAACAGAGTTGCGGGTACATATGCAGTCATCTTGCGGTTAATTGAGGTTGACGGACGTCACATGATACAGATCATCATGACTCAAAGATGGTTGTATTTAATTTGAGTTTTTTCTTTTTATGATGTGTGGATTAGACTTATTAGTTTTTTTGTGGTAGAGCCATGCTGTAGTATGGTCGGCTCCTGTGGGCCCGGGAGAAGACCATGCTCTCACAGAATATCAGCGTAAAATTCCAGTTTAATGTTGCTGTGTTCCGTATGGTGAGTGTAGAGAAGTGGAGACTCTTTTTACTGGATACAAGTAATTTCAAGGGTGACAACACATCTCCATTTTAAATAGTGATTGCGGACAAATGTAGATGTCTATGGGTCTACTTACCATCAGGTGGACTGTGTGCTCGTTCGTCACGCTGATTCTATAAAAAAGAGTACTTCGTGTATGACCTGAGTGTAGCAATTAGTTTCGCGGTGCTAGTCGGCTATTTGCTATAGATGTATTTATTAGGTATGTTCGCTGCTTTCCTGCCTAGGAATCCGGAATGCTACCTATTTTTGTCGGCGAGGAACTGTGAAACCATTGTTGTGTTCTGGTTTTGAGGAGATGGTAAATAAGGTAGTAAAGCATTTCATCTTAGTGTGGATTAGAAGGGGAATAATCCGCCGGTGTCTGTCACTCCGTTCGACTACGATCTAGGCGCTTCAAGGCAAGAGTGAATAGGCTTTTGTTACGTTTAGACAGTGTGATTTACCATCCAGGGCTTCGAATGAATTCACCAATGAGGAATGAGGAATAATAATTTTTCGGTCACCAGACGTCGCTCGTTGCGGCTGAAGTGAAGTTTTTTGTTGCATAATATTATTTAATAGGGAAGTTACTTTTATATAAGAGCTTATCACTTTCTAAAGTATTGCATTAATACGCAAAACACTACCTTAGTGGTTTGCTCTTCAAAACTTTTTTGCACACGTTTAACTCCTTTTTTAACTTTTATTCTCTTAGGAATATCTGTATCTATATCTAATTAAAATATATTTTGTATACTAATAGTCCAGAAAGAAACATCAGCCTTTACATTTTCCTAAGAATTTAACTTCACTCCTCCGTAATCTGTTAAATGTTACAGCTCATTCAAAAGAGGCGTCACCCTGGTGGTGGAAACAGTTGGGTTTGCCCACGCTACCACCGAGTGGGATTGTGCTCAAGCATTGGCTTACAATAAGTGAAAATAATTTACTAAAAGCTGTTATAGCACGGGGATTCAGTGCTCGCGGTCAGTATAGTCAGCGTTAAGTTACGTGGCGGTAATATGGTTACCTTAAGCTTCGCTGCCCTATAAAACCAAAACTAGGTGGTGGACAGAGACAAAAACACAAAGTCGTATACCATAACTAATATATTAAGAAAAATAGCAAACAAACTATTGCAATAATTAGCAACACTTCGAAAAGTCAACTTAAAAAAACTAACTATGTACATTACAGCATACTAAAATCGACTAAAATATTTCTTTTAAATGTCAACTGTCAAAATGGCGTCGATAATACAGCACTTGCGAGTAGTTTGTACAACTTGTAAAATTTTACTTTGATAAAAAAAATCCCGCTAAATTTGCTTACCGGTTTTTCCCGGGACAGGCGTTTTTTCTAAACCAGTTAACGAAAATAACTTAATAAGAATTAGGTACTTGTAATCTATGTTCAATAAAAATTCTTCTAATCTATTCCATTCATAGTTCTCTCTGGTTTAATTTCTGTCGGCATCAAGAAAGCTCGTTTACCACATATTTGACGTGATGAAAAACATCGTAGAGACTTGCATGCCGTAGAAGTCGTGATATTTTGAGATGAAGATCCGTGCAGACAGGCAATTTTAGTAATCGTAGAAGCTGACGTTTGATGTAGATAAGCTGATTGCACTCGCGGTGTGAAGGATATACGTCACTTACCCCTCTGCGTGGTGACCAGCTGTTCTGTCTTTCTACGGACCGTTCCCAATTTTTCATTATCCTTACTAGAGATGTTTATTATGGCTAGGCGTGGTTAATGATTTGACGACAGTTGCTTAGCAATGCGTTACAGTGCTAAGGGCTGCAGGTTTGAATCCCGGACGGAACGAGTATTTATACGGCCTATAAGTAATTGTTCCGGGTCTGGATGTTTATTTTTGTAAAATTTATGTATGGAAACTGTCCCCGTGATACAAAAGAGAGTCCTAGAGGTTACATTTTTTTTTAAAAATTAGAAGAAATTTTCCATCTTGACCTAATTTTTTTTTAAATTTTCTATTTAAGTCTCATCTTTTCCTCTTTTCATCTCATAACAGTCAAATGCTGGACGTGAGTCTCTCCCACGTTATGGAGAATTTATCTCAATCACCACGTAGACGGTATGGTGATCATGCTCCCCGTCGCCGGTATCGGTATTATCCCTCCAATATGCACACGGTCGGATCCGACCAAGGCGATATTCCGTCAAATTCCAAGCGGTCGGACTCGACCACACCCACCCACAGCACTTTAAACCATAAAAACTTATATTTAGAGACTACTTGTCTATGAAAAGTTTGGTGTTATAGGCTCCATGTGCAATTTTCTATCCTTTAATGCAATAAAAACTCGGTTAGTCTATGGTGTTTATTTATAATCTACGTTCATTTCGTACGCCTGCTAGATGTTGCGTGTTATTGTGTTGATTTTTCGATTTTTCTAGTGTGTTTTAGTCTTTAGTATAGTGTTTGACGATGAAATTGTTGTAAAAGTTTTTGTGTGAAAATAATTTTTTTTTTACGTAAATAATTTCGAGTAATATATAGAAATAATTGTGGTATTAAGGCTGCTGTCCTGCGCTGGATATGTACGTTTTTTACTATGACAATAGAATTAAAATCTATTTGTAATGAAGTAAAACAAGTAATATAATATCATAAATAAACAGAAAATAGTATTATATTGAAATTTATAATGAATTTTATTGAAAATGTACGATAAATTCCATGTTAGGTTATTTTTAGCGACACCGCCTCACGCGTAGCGCACGAGAGATATCGAACATTTTAGTTGGGATTGAGGGGTTAAATGACTATATCTGATCACGGTATATACGAGGGTTCAAGATTGCTTGCCGTTATTTATCCAAGGTCATAACATCTATAAAGCATTTCGTAGTATCTTACCTTATTTACGGGGTGATACGATTTAATGTTGCCACTACACGGAATAGAATTGTAAACATTACAAGTAACATTATATTTTTATTGAAAGTGATTTATGCCAAAAGATTATATTTATACTTACGCGTTTCCAACTGATGATCGGAAGAAAACCTAGTTCTTGGGAAAAAAATAGCAAAAACCCCAGCGGTCCTATTTATATAATATTTTTTACGTGGTAGAGTGATGCCCGAACTTATATATAAATAAATAAAAGAGTCAGTTCGAGTGGGGAAGGACCACGCTCTCACAGAATACCTACGTAAAATAGCAGCTTAATGCTGCTGTGTGTTGTGTGGTATCTGTAGAGAATAGGAGATCTTTTTACTGCAAACGAGGCGTTCCATCTCTAAGTCCTCGGGGTGAAATGGCATCTGCATTTTGATTCTTAATCGAAGATAGAGGTAAGTAGACTGCATGGTCGTTTGTCACTCTTAACCTATAAAAAAATTACGATGTATACTATGAAATTGATTACAAGATATACATTATATACAGTTAAGAACTCTTCTTTTAACAATTTGAATTTTTGGTCAACCTAGCTCTGTAAATCTTGTACGTATATACGCAGGCCGTTAATAGATTTGACCCGTGACACCGGCGGCCGATCCCCACGGCTGTTCTGCAACGCAGAGATGGCTCAAGGCCTTGGAGGGGGGTCGGCCAGGCCGGGTCCGCGCACACTGTTTAATCAACTCGTTACAAGTTATCACAGGACCCAAAAGCGTTTCATTTTATAAATAGTTATTAAAAATATCTCTTACTCAAAAAACTACGTTATTCTCACTGTGAGAGCGAACTGTGTTCTACAGTGGATGAAGACGGATTGGTTAAAACGAGAAAGAAACGTTTTTCATCGTCATTTTTAATTTTTTTTATAGATTAGGAGTATCAAACGAGTTCAACACCTGATGGTAAGTGGATTCCGTTACCCATAGAAATTTACATAGTATCACAATTAAGAATCAAAATGCAGATACGTCGTTACCCCTGAGAACTAATATGGAATGCCTAGTTTCCAGTAATAAGGGTCTCTGGTCCTCTACACTCACCACACGAAACACAGCAGCAATAAGCTGCATCCTAACGCTGGTATTCTGTAAAAGCTTGGTGTTTTTGGGCTGAGCTGGTCCATCTGAACGTATATGCATATCATGTAATTATTATGTCAAAAATTAGTACCGCTCAAACTTGTTGTTGATAAATCCACAACGAAGTAGACAGTAGAGTTACAGTATCTGACATAGCTCAACTGACCAGTAGAGTTACAGTATCTGACATAGCTCAACTGACCAGTAAGCTAAAGTGGCAAAGGTCGGTCATGTTACTCGAAGAAACGACGCGGAAAAATTCTATAAGTGTCAAAGCGGCCGCCCAAAATGGTATGACGGTGTCGTAAGACATGCAGGACGTTGATAAGTGCCGGTGGTGGCCTATGTTCAGAAGTTTACTCATGAGAAGCTGCAATAACAATTTAGATAGTTTTTAAAGAAGTTTATAACTTTTAACGGCACCGTGACGGAGAGGCTTAGCTTGAGTTGCGGCGCTGAAGACTGCGGGTTCGAATCCCGCACTGATTAGATATTTGCACGGCTTACATATAATTGTTTCGGGTCTGGATGTTTGTTCTTGTGCAATTTATGTTTGTTAAGTGCATCGTGCCAGTGTGGGGGCAAAATTTTCTTCTTAATGAAAAAAATTACACGTCTACCTCAGAATAAAAGTATGTTGTTTGTCATTATGAACATCTGTATGCTTAAAGTATAAATAGGATAGGATAGAAGCAGGATAGAAAGTAGGTAACACAGGCTAACAGGCTAATTTACAAAGTAATTAACACTAGGTACATATTTTATACCAGTTATTCCTAATCACTTTGATATCTTATCTAATGTATAACTCATTCGAATTGTCGCACGCATCCAATTATACCGACGTCTTGATTAGCCAAAATATCTGTCGATATACCGTCTCTTATTTGATAACTTATAGACAAACAGCATAGCCGTGAACCGTGGTAGCTCAGGGGTTAAGCGCTCGTTGTAAATTTCATAGTACGCGAGCAACCCGTGTTCGATCCCCGCCGGCGCTAATGAAATTGTTAATTGCAATTTGTGTTGATTTACCACGTGCTCGGCGGTGAAGGAAAATGTCGTGAGAAAACCTGCATATCTGAGAAATAAAAAAAACATATCGAAGACATGTGAAGTTTGTCAACGCGCATTGAGGCAGCGCGGCGGACTTTTCCTTCCTTTAAAACCCTCCCAGAAATGAGCGGTAGGGCGTATATAGGCTGTAACTTTAACTTTGAACAGCATGGGAGACACGCGACATTATTAACATTATTAACATAATACAAGACGTGTCTAAAAAGTAGCGGCTGAACCGGTCTTATATAGAGAAGTTATTAATTAGTAATTGTTCTTAAATCGAATAACACCCGAATTAAAAAAAGAGCACACTCTCACAGAATACTAGCATGAAATAGCAGCTTAATGCGGCTGTGTTTCGTAAGTTGAATGTAGAAAATCGGAGACCCTTATTACTGGAAGTGAGGCATTCCATCCTAGTCTTTAGTGGTGACAACACAATTTGGTTCTTAATTGAAGATAGATGTAGATGTCTATGGACCGTTAGGATCAGGTAGACTATGTGCACGTTTGTCAACCTTATTCTATTAAAAAAAACTTTGAAATAGATATTGTGAAACTACTACAAGTGTGTATCTAAATCATGGAGTCCACCCGTAAGCAGTAAATAACAGTTCAAAAACTCCCCACAGCAGCGCTCGAGTAGCTACAGGGAATGATAAAACATCGTAAAAACGTTGAGAGTGATTTTGAAAATAAAAATTTTGAAAGCGTTATAATAATTATTGTAAAAAGAATTATGGTGAAAGTCTGTACAATAAAAAAAATTACAAAAAGTTTTTTAAAATATAGACTGTAGCTACAGTGGCGCCACCCTTAGTCTGCACTCCTTACCTCTACACTCCATAATCCAAATCATAACAATTAAGCTTGAGTTTCACCAAGTAGCAATAATAGCAAGTATAGTATCCACGGATCCGTCTAAACCCGCTATAAATTTCTGTCGATCCAAAGGTTACCTCGACGAGAACGTTTAGCGATAAGGTCGCCCAATATACAACAGATTAAAACGTTTTCAATTTCTGTATTAAGTGTACATGTAAAGTTATATTTATTTATTTATAACACAACCCCACCTCTTAGCGTTTTCTAGATCTCTGCCAGAGTCCGCTTTCATATTCATATAAGACGTTACGTTGCGGAAATCCGTTACATTAAAGGTATTAAAAATGAATTAGTTAACATTCGCATTTTTATACGTGGTAGAGCCACGCTGCAGTTATAATAGTAGTACCTATAGTTGTAGCACGAATGAGTCGGCTCGATCGGGGAAGGACCACGCTCTCACAGAATTACAGCATAAAATAGTGGCCTAATGCTGCTGTGTTTCGTATGGCGAGTGTAGAGAACCGCAGACCCTTTTTACTGTTAACGCATCTGCAATTTGATTCGTAATCGAGGATAGATGTAGATGTATATGGGCCACAGCAACCACTTACCATCAGTACCAGTACCAGTCTATAAAAAATTCGCGTAATAAAAAAATTATGTGTCTTACTTAGTTTGAAGAGCACCTCCCGCCCTCCCTCAATCGCTTGCACTACCCCCATCACCACTAACCTCAGCACCACTACCACCAACACCACTACCCTGGGAAAGGCAGACAATCGAAGTTAGTATGTCTTTTCTGTCCATTTTTCTATACATACCCTTCCACATTGCCCAGACTGTAGTAGTGTCGTCGGTGGCAAGCCCATTGAATCTGCGGTCGGTTCGAATATATGAATTCGTTTTGATTTGAATGCGTGGAATATCGACAACAAAGAGGTGAAGGTTCACCGATTTGGTTGTCTGATGGTGGAAATTAAAGCATGTAATGCTCTGCTCATTGTATGGAGGATTTGCTTTGATTATCGCGCTTGGCAGCTGGATTAAAGATTATAGTAATTCTGACATCTCACATTTTGTTGAAAAATGACAGAAAAATATTATGCCCCCGGCCACACACTCGTCGAGTGGCATGGGAAGTAGCGAGGAAGGGAGGCAGAGACGTAGTATGGCCACAATACTCATCATGCCGCACGTTATGCTCCTTCCTCGTCATGCCCATCGCTCCCTGTTTTGTCGGTTTTTGGGCGCAAGTCAAAGGACTAGCAATATGAGCGCGAGTGCCTGGTCATGCACTCGCGCAAACGCAGTCCGAGTCGAGCGCTCGGTACGGAATCACGTCACGAGTCATTTAAAAATCATAAATAGTGTACCTATCATCATCATTCAGCCATATTATCATGAGTAAATAATGTACAAAGAAAATGCTATCTCGACGACGACAGCGTATATTTATTTTTATGACATTGATATAATTTGCTGTAATAAATATGCATAGCTCGCAAGCTGCAACAGTTTCAACATTCATTATGTTGCAAACGCGAGCAACCCAATGCGGAGAGTCGCGATTAATGGCGCGAATAGAACAGTATATGGGCAGACAGGGCAACAACGGGGCAGCGCGAGGAGCAGAGCGAGGAGCAGCGCAAGCGCAAGCGTAGTGCGGCCGAGCCACGTGGCTTCCGACAGATAACCATATTGTTTACGCCGGACGTAAAATACATTTATAATAAATATTTTACGTTAGCAATTTCTGATTAGGACCAGAAAGTTTGATAATAAATGTTACGTGGTAGAGCCATGCTGCAGCTGTATACGAATATGTGGACTCGACCGGGGAAAGACCATGGTGTCACAGATTAAAGTTAGATACAGTCTATATCTAACCCGGTTTGCTCGCGTACTGTGAAATTTACCGCGAGCGTATAACCATCTGAGCTACCACGGGGTTCGATCCCCGCCGGCACCAATGAAATTGTTAATTACAATTTTATGTGCTGATTTACCATGTGCTCGGCGGTGAAGGAAAACATCGTGAGGAAACCTGCATGTCTGAGAAATAAGAAAATAAATATTTCGAGGACATGTGAAGTTCGCCCACACGCATTGGGGCAGCGCGGCGGACAATTCCTTGCCCTAAAACCCTCTCAGAAATGAGGGAAGGCCTGTGCCCAGCAGTGGGACGTATATGGGCTGTAACTTTACTTTTTACTTTTTTATATTAATTTTAAATATATCATCATAATATTAATATATCATAATACTATGTGTTAGGACTTTTGCTGCATAGGAATCCGCCTAAATAGGTTTAATCCTTCTACCTGTTTTTGGATATCTGCCGGCAAGCAGCAAATCGTGCACAGCTGTTTTCCATTTTGAAGGCTATAGAGCGCTAGTTTAATTACAGGTTGTGGGGCATTTTATCTTAATCCTCGGAAATGACAACGCATATGTAGCCTTTGTTTGTCATTGCTTGCGCGTGTTCATAGGAAATTCATAGTAGGTATTCGTGTGACATATATTATCTAATATGAACATTTCATATTAATAATTCAAAGTTAAATTGATTTTAGCTGGTAATTTTTTCTTAACTGTTGTAAACAGTGGTGCCATGCCTCAATTACATCTATAGTTGTAGCACGAATGTGTCGTTTCGACTGGTGAAGAATCCCCACCAGGTTTTCATAGAACACCAGCGTAAAATAGCACACTAATGCTGCTGTTTCGTGTGAAGAGTGTAGAGAACCGGAAACCCGTTTTACCCGAAACGAGGCAATTCCATCTTAGTTCTCAAGGGTGACACCGCATTGGCGTTTTAATTCTAAGCTGAGATGTCTGATGTCGATGTCTATGGACCACAGCATCCTCATACCATTAAGTGGACTGAATTCTCGTCTGTTACCATTATTCTTTATAAAATAGTGAATAGCTTACTACTCAATAAATTAATTCCATATCAGCACGAAATCTGTAATAAAACTAGTTGTTCACCGCGACTTCGTTAGAAATTTATGACGATTGTATTTTTTTACGCGGACCCTAATTATTTTTCTAAAGTATAATCTACTAAGCTACTAATCTATATATATCTATAAAAATGTTATAGCCTAAGTTAATCCTTATAACATTAGCTATCAACCAGTGAAAGCCCCGTTAACGTAGATAAAGGATTCTGTGTCTACGCCCGTCAAACTCGGTTTAGCAATTTTGGAGATTAGCCGCAACAAACAGACAGACAAAAATTTAAAAAAAATGTTCCTTTTGTTATAAGTATCGTGTATATTTTCATATGAATATTTTACATTTTTTTTTCTAAATGCATATGCATTTATAGTACAAAAAACTGTATTTTGACAACAAACAGACACTTCAATTTTATTTACGTAAATACATTAACAGCTTAAAATTTTGGGTCCACGAACATAATTTTCTGCAAAATAAAAAAAATATTACGTCATTCGTATCCCCACACACGCGCCAACTTTTGCCAGTCGGTGCAGATATAAATCGTGACAATATTAATTACCCCATTAGGTAAAACGGCCAGTATAAATTGATACGAACATTTCTTATATGTATAAAAATTACACGTAAAAACCTAGTTGAGCTTTCGCTCTTAATTCAGAGTTAGCTAAATCTATTCTTCATTTTCATTACAGCCTATTGAAGTCCACTGCTGAACATAGCCAATGGGGGAGGTCTCCATAAATTGGCTCATAGGGGGATATTCGCCATGGATGCCTCGCTCAGCAGGCGGATTGACCGCCGCAGTTTTTAACATTTTGAATTGTTGACAGGAACATGCTGTCGCACTTCTTCTGTTTCAGCTTCCTTTTGCCTTCTGTAATGACGCCCACGTGATGACATGAGGCAGTGGCTTTTATTGCGGCACCACCACACGGTGCTGGCGTGAGAGAAATAAATCTGTTGCTAATCTGTAATGAGAGCCGTGGCAGCTCAGATAGTTAGCGCTCGCTTTAAATCTCACAGTACGCGAGCATCCCGGGTTCAATCCCCGCTGTCACCAATGAAATTGTTAATTGTAATTTAAAGTGCTGACTTACCACGTGCTCGGCGGTGAAGAATAACATCGTGAGGAAACCTGCATGTCTGAGAAATAAGAAAAAAAATATTTTGGAGACATGTGAAGTTTGCCAACACGCATTGGGGCGGCGCGAAGGACACTTCCTTGAAGTAAAACACTCTCAGAAATGAGGGGATGCCTGTGCCTAGCTGTATATTGGTTTTGACCTTAACTTTAATTTGCAATGATGATGGAAATTGTCACATTCCATAAAATATGTGCTAGTTAAGGTGCTGTATTAATATCTCACATTTAATAATTCTGTATATATGATAAAAAGCTTAATAAAGACTAAGCTATTTTTATGCAAGTTTCACGGCCTTAAAAGAATTATTTACTTTTTTTTAACTTATGTCAGTGCAGATATGGTATATAATTTTTTTTTCATAATAATTTATATATGGGTAGTTCAATATGAATAAAAATAAAGATGTTTTTACTTTATCACGAAGTACAAAAACTATCATTTTTGAATATGCATTTTGAATAATACACAGAATTATGAATAATTTTATAAATATACTAGCTTTTGCTTCAGGTTACGTCCACATGAAGAAAAGAAAATTACATTATTTCCATCCATTTAGGTTCTGCCCGCCGTTGTCTGGGCTGGAGTCGGAACTAATATTTCTGTTGCCACCACCCAGCACTGAACGTCATCATTTAAAGAAGTTACTGTTACTGTACATAGGTACGTTACTTAATAACTCAAGTAAGCTGCTTATTAATCATTAACTCATCAATGAAGCGCTTTAAATTTAGAACTTACTTTAGACGATGTGACGCAATTTGAAGTTGCGCATATTGCATTAAATAGTGAGGAAATAAAGTAAAATTGATCTCTAAAACAATTTTGTATGAGTTTTTATTTCCCGCCGGTACGTACAAATTTTGGTCGTTCGGTATTCTTTAACAGACATTATGCACTTTACCATGCGAAAAGCATGGAGTGCGCAAATAGACACCCTCCGCATTATCTGGCTCTGGTACTTATTAATAGTGCTAACATTGACGAGAATTGATGAAATGTTAAATTATTATTTGAAATAATTGCAATACGTGGAATCAAAACATACTATCCTTAAGCTGTTTCAATCAGAATAGTTTCTCTTATAATATTTCTCCCCAGTGTCGTAATAACAAACTCGGTAGCTCAACATTTCCTGGTCAATATTTAATGGATCATGTCGTCTCTCTACCGCGCATTTAGGTAAAACGGAACGCCGTCGGAAGCCACGCCCTTTCCGGCGAGCTGTCAGCGTCATAGCGCGAAATTGTGCGGTCTCCATATTGGAATAAACATAATACATTTTAAATTTTAATACAAACACACTTTTAGATTATTTTACGGCAGGCAAACGAATAACTTATATTTCCAGGAATCATAGTAAAAATTGAGATTTTAAAGCTAACGCTTTTAATAAAATAGATTGTAATCCCAGACCCAGTAAAAATCAAACCAAAACCCTGCTCAATTCATTGTAAAAATACGCTCTCAACGCTCTCTTGTATTTACACATATGAATCTTATATGTAGTAGAGCCACGCTGCAGATATAATGGTTGCAGCACGAATGGGTCGGCTCGACCGAGGAAGGACCACGCTCTTACATAACACCAGCTTCAAATAGCAGCTTAATACTGCTGTGTTTCGTGTGGTGAGTGTAGAGATCCGGAGACCCTTTTTTACTGGAAATGAGGCATTTCATCTTAGTCCTCAGGGGTGACAACGCATCTGCGTTTTGATTCTTAAACGAAGATAAGTGTAGATGTCTATGGACTCCAGCATCCACTTACCATCAGGTGGACTGTGTGCTCGTTTGTCACCCTATCCTATAAAAAAACCCTCCAACCCTTATCAGTTGAATTTTTTTTAAATTCTTCAAGATTATACCTACGTGGTAGAGCCATGCTGCAGATATTATATATATTAGCCAGCGTTACAGATGGTTCAACGTTGGGCTTAAAGAACCCACCAGCTTTTAGCTACTATTTTACGCTGGTATTCTGTGAGAGCGTGGTCCTTCCCCGGTCGAGCCGACCCATTCAAGCTACAACTATACTACTAATATAACTGCAGCATGACTCTATCACGTATTAAAGTTCGTACCACGTATAAATGGTAGTTTCATGAAGGTCTAGTGCCCTCGGCCTTGGAAACTTGGTGCCTACATGTTTATTTTCGTTATTCTCTGAACGATGTTAATTAATTTTTATGGGCGGCATGAGTATGACGGACGTTGCAGTGAGTGTTACATCGTTGTTTAGATAAAACCTGCACTAGTGTCAGGTCGGTATTAAATATATTCAAGTAAAGAAATAGACGTAAATAAATGTAGGTGAGTACGTTACTAGGTAGGCAGTAAAGTAGTGAATTCTATTTGTTTTGATTTTTATTATTTTGTTTACTCGTACCATTACTATATCATTACAGTCCATAAATAGTTCACTGTTGATAGCCTCAAAGTGGAAGTATTTGCAACAGTTGCCAGGCTTAACAAGCTGTCAATGGCATTTTTTTATATTTCAGCTGTTATCATGAAGATGCTGCTTACCACGTCCTGTTTCAGTTTCCCTTTGTCGCCTCTCACGGCTCTCACAGGGTGAAATAGGATGGGGAGCAGATATCCTTAAACCGCCACTATATAGTTAACACCGCAACTATACGCCTTGTTTACTCTTCTCTTATTAGAGCTCTTCTTTGATTAATATTTATTATCCGCCAGTTTACTTGGGATGCTTTAATTATACCTACCTAGTCCGACCATAAGTTCTGTTACAAATGAAAATGCATTTTTTAAATGTAATATTACTAAAACTTATATGTAAATATTTATAAAGGTCTCAGCAAAACATAAAAACAATATTCTATTGAAAATGGCCATCTTTGGCTTTTATACAGGCTTTTAATCTGTCTGGCCACGAATCTTTGGGTTTACGCACTGTTTCCATGGGAAATTTGACCACTGCTTGCTCCAGAGATTTTTTAAGAGACTCAATGTCGCCGTGTCGTCTAAAGCAAGCCATATCCTCTACATCTGACCATAATTTGTGTAGACTAAAGGGTTGAGGTCTGGGTTAGATGAGGGCCAGTCTTCAGCTCTTATAAAGTCCGGAACGTTGGTTTCAAACCAGGCTTGAGTAGTACGTGCCTTGTGACCAGGTACAGAGTCCTGCTGGAAAGCCCACGGTACATTTTTAAAAAGTGTATTGCTGAGAGGTTTCACAATACGATCTAAGACTGTCTCTATATACACTTTGGCTGAAGTTTTCACTCCTTTTTCACAAAAATGTAGCTTTGTGATGCCTTGATAAGATACTCCCCACCTAACCATTACTGACGCAGGATGATGACCACGTTGTACCTTTCCGACTACTTGAGCAGCTTCTTTGGAACTATGAGCGTACACCTTATCAACTTTTTTATTGTAGTGCTCTTCAATCGTGAAAATTTTTTCATCGGTAAAGAGGATATTTCTGTGCCCTTCACTTGCGTATCGTGACAGAGGGCGTTTTAATCAATCTCTTTAATTGTAAAGATTGATTTAGGGTATGTCCTGTATATCGACGATAGGCACCGAGCTTCAGGCCTTGTTTTACAATACGCGACAGAGTCCTAGCGGGAATCTTCATTTCTCGCGATAAGATTTTTTGCTTCCTGATGGGATTTCGACGAATTCTGGCTTTAACAGCATTAACAGCGTTTGTAGTTTTAACAGCACGCGGTATTAGATTGCCGTCTCTTCTATGAACGTAAGGGAGTAGAGAGTCTACATTTACTTGCGCACACTATCGTAATGTACGATAATTATGTCCTGCGCAAATGACTGCAATATACGAGTAGTCTTCTAGCAGTTTACATTGAGACCGGCCACCGTAGCCGAAATTAAGAGGACATTATAATATAACCGTTATTGCTGTTACTTAATCGTATATATATATGATAGTTATCGTGTAAGACCGATTTACACTTCGACAAGTACAGTAGCGAGTTAACTTGCGAACCTGGCCAGTTAAGTTTGAACCTCTTTCGAACGGCAATAAGCGAGTTAAGTAGCAAGTTAACGATTAAGTTGAACGGGATAACCAGCCGAGCTATTTTTCGACGAGTAAAGTGCAAGGTGCTGCCCTCTCGTGCGTCTCCCGCAACTCGCAACTTAACTCGCCGTTGGTGTAAACGAGCGAGTTTAGTTCAAGGCATAAGTTGACAGGACGCAACGTTTGCGCGCCAAAACGTCAATTGTACTTTTATAATGAAACTCGCCACAATGTTGTACGATACTGTTTATTGAATATTTATACGTTTTATATTGAGTTTTAATAATAAATGGACGGAAGATATCACGTATAATTTCGTACAGGAGTACGAATGTTTATATAATAGTAGAAGTTCAAATTGTAAAGTTAAACCTGCTCGAGATGCCGCAATCATGAAAATTCTTAAAAACTTCTTTAACAACAACCATTAGTACTTCTCTGACTGGATCATTTAATTCTTGACGTAATCCTAAAACCATCGTAACCGAAAACCAGAAAAAAATCTGTAGTCTTGAAACGTCATACTCCAACGAACTCTATGAACTAATGGCGTTAACTAAACTCGCCACGAAAGCATTGTTTGAACGCTACTGTCCACTTATCCGTTTACTGTCAACTGCCCTGTAACCAAACGCGCTACTGTACTTGTCGAAGTGTAAATCGGTCTTTAGAAGGTTAAGTTTTCGACACGGCACGTAGTGTGTTGTGTATGGTGTGTGCTGCAGCGCGGCGGGCGGCACGCGCGTCGCGTCTGTGTGTGGTGTGTGAGCGTGTGAGTGTGTGAGCGTGTGTGTGATGTGTGAGCGCACCGACCTTGTGCGAGCGCGAGCACGTTGTCACCGGTGTGCTGCAGCGCGGCGGGCGGCACGCGGGCGGCCGTGTCGAGGCGCGTGTGGTACACGAACCCGTTGCTGCTCCACGCCAAGTCCACGCCTGCAACCCACCTGCTCTGTGCACTGTGCACTGCTCTGTGCAGTCGCTCGACATCACCCACCCCACAAATACCCGTAGGCTACGCTCGCTCCATGTTAGCTCATGAAGTTACACGTAAGCCGCACACACAATGAGTATTTGTACTAACATTTGACTTAACAATAGGGTGGTCTGTTACAATCTCGTGTCCAGCCCGTTCACGTGACTTGAATGCATTAGATTTGTTTTACTGAGGAGCCGTCAAAGAAAAAGTTTATTTGAAACCGATAGAAAATGTAGCGGAGCTAAGAACTACCTGAAGCGGCTGAATTCGTAAATAATGGTAGATTCGCTAGTCTGATAACCCGATCATTTTGAAGAAGTTGCTTAGCATGCATTGCGAGTGAAGGAAGGCAGTTTGAGTATTTGCTGTAAATGTTTCATCCTTGATTTTTAATTAAGGCATTTTATTCCTTACAAAATAATTGTATTAGAGATGTGCCAACTCGGAAGAAACTCGACTCGAGTTAACTCGAGTTGAAATTCGGGTAATTAGAATTGAACTTTAGTTACGCAATATTTGTTCTTTCATCCAACACAATTATTATTTAAAATAAATAGGTAGTTATATATTAATAATTTAGCTAGCATAAATTTACACTTAATCAATTTATTGATATTACATCATATACGAGTATCAATAAATTGATCGAATTAGTAAGTCGAGTTCATCACTAAATTGTAGGCAGACAGCGCATTGACCGTAATATCAAGACGCGAATCGAGTAGAATTTTGTTACTCGAGTCATTCGCGTTAATTTATGTATGTACGTCATTCTAGTTCTACGCGAGTTATTGACTAAATCGATTATTTACAGTCTCTGAATCAAGTAAAAGTTTATCACTCGAGTTGAGAGTAGCGATTACTTTAGTTAAAGCATGTTTAAATACGTACCTGTATAAAATAAGTAATATGTTTGTTAATTTTAAAATTTGTTTAATACCGTTTTTAAAACACAGAAATTGAA
>DWHP01000730.1:0-18240 GCA_018247895.1 Parnassius honrathi
TCAATTCCATTTTTTCAACGATTAAACAAGTTTGATAAAACCTTGTGACAAGACTGAGAATCTTTTTTTAAATAAATAAATGGCATTCGATATTTAAGACCAAGGAGTTTTCAATTAAAAATGATTTTAATATGACAGGAACAGTGAAAATATTCCATTCCCGATACTTTTAGTGCAACCTATGTATCAATTTTGAAGTCGATCCTTAACTTTTGGAATATTTGTAAATATGCAGTACATGTTTATTTTCGTTATTTTTTGTGTACCCTTTTATGGCAGTCAATAGCCGTTCAATAAATTATTTTTAATTACATTTATTTGCATTTAATATTATCCTTTTAACAAATCACAAATTGTATAAATTACCCAATATATTATTTTCGAGTCAAACTCCGTGCAACTGTGAATGGCACTTTGGGTATTATCTAAATTTAGTTCAATGAGCTTGTGATAATTAAATTTTACGGCGGAAATTGTCTTTTTATGGGTTATAAGGTTGCACTAAAAACGAGTGTTATCATTGAGAACATTCCTTTGAATGTATTTTCTTAAAGGGAATTGCTCAGTTTATTAAGGTGATCTGGCTGAGCGTGAACAAGATCATTACAAATCAAAGACTTGCATTATAAAAACTACTTATCTATAGGAAAGCAAATATTATAATATAGTTGTAGCAAGATGCAAGAATATTCTTCAACTGGCGTGTGAAAAATTGAAACCATGCCGGGTAATATCTTTATAATAAGCACATTCTTTTCTAAAATATATTGTTTGTCAACAATATTTTGATACAATCTGTTTATTTACACGTTATAAATAAAGAAAGAATCATTTATTTTATAATCATAAAAGGCCAAAAATGTCAAAACATGTCCACTATAAAGCAAAGAGGAGAGTAGGAGTTGCAAGGAAAAAAATAATCTGACCATAATCGATTTTCAGAACCAATAAACTAATCTTAAAAAATATGTTAAAAATAATAAATAACTTTTGTATACTTTTATTTTATAACAATGTAAGTAAATTAGTATTGTCTTCTCATACAGTAATTATTTGTACTCGTTTTGCAGACAAACACTTTTTTTGGTTACCATAATTGATTATCCAATCGATTACGGATTGAAATTGATGTTTTATTTCCTTGCTGGTAACACTGCGTCAAACAAATAGCTATGCTTTTATGTTTTAACATACGTCTATGTTTATAACTGATGGACACAGTTTAAATACTCTTAATTTCGACTTTTTATACGTGTCTGTTATTTTCACCGGGCATCTTGTCCACGGTTAGCCCAAAATGGTAATTCCCTTTATGATGTTGGTTTATACTTCGTTTTATATACCTTTTTGCCTATTATTACTTTTTTAAATTTTCTGAAGCACAGTTAAACTGGAATAAACGCATTTCTTTCTTTCTTTATTATTGAATTATATTTATTGTCTTTATAAGGTTCCATACATCAAAAGAAAAAAAAGGAAGTTATAGGATTACTGTCTTTACTTCGGTCAAATTCTACTTTTCCTTTTAAATGCGTAGAGATAGATGTCTAGCTAAAATTTATTTACACACTAAGCTAATATACTAATGCCTAGGGTTGCTAGAAGTTGAAAATAAAACAATTTCCAACGCGTCTGTGTGCGGCCAGTAGGAATCTAAATAATAACATAGTGTAGGCGAGATTAGTATAACTCACCAGCACCTTAAAAACGGGAAGGCCCCGGGTGAAGATGAAGATATGGTGGAGCTTCGAAAGTGAATGGAAATTCAGGTACCTAATTTAGTGGCATACAATATAGCACAGTGGTGAGAGGCAGATCCCATACAACAAATGCCATCTTTCATGAAAGTGGTTAGATCCAAAAGTGCCCAAGACAATCAATGCCCGAAGAAAAAAGCCAGAATAAGCTTATGGTGAAAGTTTGGTGGTTTACCGCTGGTTATTCGCCATGACTACGGTCAGTCACATACTACCCCTCGGAGTTGGTAAAATTAGTAATGATAAAGCTAGAGAACCCTTCTTCATCCACTATGTTCTCCAGAATTTGTCTCAACTTGTTCATGTTCTACTTCCACTTTTTTGATGAAGCAGCCTTTAAAAAGTTCACAGACTTTTATATCATCAACTGCCTGTGAAATGGTAATAATGTGTTCAAGCAAATAATATGATAAATAATATTTTCTCTACAAAACGGCAATTTAATAGGTAAATTCCTAATCCAACCAAAAACATAAACGTGAAAAGAGGTTCAAGTTTGGTACAAATGACGTTTAGGGTTGTCGGATTTGTTGATAGAAGATAACAGATTTGAACGGACGTCAGGCATTTGTGTAAATCATAGGGTTTACGAGTATGGAAATATACAATGTTCTTGGAATTGCTACGAAGCCTTATTTTTTTTGGAACGCTTGTCGTTTCTTTCCCCCCTTTTTACATTTTTTTATCAAATGTTTATCCATTGAAAGATTTGAATAAATACATGACCTTTAACGATTTCTCCCGCGTATATGCTTCGCTGTTTTATTTTTAAAATTTAATAAACCATAAAAATTGAATATCGATACAGAATATTTCTGGTTTCCAGATTTTTTCTTCCCTACACACCTAATAAAATACCTTGACATGAAATTTCATGTTTCGAAGTAACCTAGAAGTGGTCTAGGTTTTTGGGGAGTGGTTCAGTGAGTGTTAAAAATGTGACTTTTCAGATCTCTTACGCTGCCGTTTGTCCATATATTTAGTATTGCGTCATTACATACGAAATTGTCGTTTTGTCGTACTGATACACTTTCATCCAAAATATCTCCTCTTTGGTTAGGAATTCCAAATATAAATTTATAAATTCATTTAGCTGGTACATTTGAATTTGGAAAACAGTCATTCATTTGTTTTTCCCCCTTTTTTTTCTTGGCATCGCTTGTTACCGCATAATGGAAAATATGAAATATCGGTATATTTACGAGTACAAGTTCTACCGTGGCACCAAAGCAGCAGAAACAGCTCGAAGGATTAATTATGTATAAGGCGCTGGTGTCGCAAAGGAAAGCACGGTACGTTTTTGGTTTCAACGTTTTCATTCGGGAAATTCCGACCTTCCGAAAGAACGCCGTGGGCGGCCGGAGACTAAAGTGGAAAATGAAGAATTAAAGGCTATTGCGGAAGCGAATCTATCACAAAGCACTTCAGAGATAGCTGCAGGCTTCGGGGTAAGTGATAAAACTGTATTAATCCACTTGAAGCAAATCGGGAAAGTTAGAAAACTTGAAAGATGGGTACCTCATGAATTGAGTGAATCGAACTTGCAAACACGCGTCGACTGCTGGGTTACTTTGTTCAGCCGACACAAAAATGTGGGGATTTTAAATCGAATCATTACTTCTGATGAAAAGTGGATACTGTACGATAATCGGAAGCGCTCGTCACTATGGCTGAATCCTGGATATCCGGTCAAATCCTGCCCTAAACGAAAATTGACTCAGAAAAAGTTACTTGTGAGTATTTGGTACATTAGCGCCGGTGTCGTTCACTACAGCTTTCTAAAATCTGTTCAAACGATTGCGGCAGATATCTATTGTCAGCAACTGCTAGCCATGAAGGAAGAACTAGCTGCTAAATAACCGAGATTGGTCAATCGTTCTAGACCACTGCTGCTTCACGAGAACGCAATACCACACACTGCACAACAAACAACCACAAAGTTAGATAAGCTACAATTGGAATGTCTGCGACATCCAACGTACTCCCCGGACCTTGCTACAAAAGATTACCATTTTTTCCGGAATATGGACAAATTCTTATAAGGAAAAAAGTTCAACTCCGATGCGGCAGTCCAAACGACCTACAAAGAGTTTATTGATTCTCGGCCTCATTTTTTTTGGTAAAATCGTAAGGTAAGGTATCAGTGAACTACCTATGAGATGGCAAAAGTGCGCAGATAACAATGGTGCATACTTGGATTAATTAAATATATTTTAAAAAAAAAATTGACTTTATATTCCTCCCGTACAAAACGCCAATATATGTAAGGACCTATTATAAAGTAAATACCTCCGAGTACAACATGTAGTTTGTAAAAATACATTAGTTTTTTTTTAAATAAAATATATTTGACGAACAAGCACACAGTTTATACGTGGTAGAGCCATGCTGCAGTTATATTGGTAGTATAGTTGTAGCACGAATGGATCGACTCGACCGGGGAAGGACCACGCTTTCACAAAATACTAGCGTAAAATAGTAGATCAATGCTGCTGTGTTTCGTATGGTGAGTTTAGAGAACCGGAAACCCTTTTTACTAAAAACGAGGCATTCCATCTTAGTCCTCACGGGTGACAACGCATCTGCATATTGATTTGTAATCTATGATAGATGTAAATGTCTACGGGCCGCAGCAACCACCTGCCATCAGGTGGACTGTGTGCTCGTTTGTTACTCTCTTATAAAAAAATTTAACCTGATGGTAAGTGAAAGCTGTAGCCCATAGACATTACGTTTATCCTCGATTAAAAATCAAAATGCGGATGCGTTGTCACACCAGAAAACTGAGATGAAATGCCTCGTTTCCAGTAAGGAGGTTCTCTGGTTCTCACCAATCGTAGCATAGCAGCATTGACCCATTCCGTGTCCCGTGAATCATATGTGAACATTTCAATTGTTTAACTACTGTGTCTGTTTCGCGTACAGGGAAACTTTTAATGTGCTATTTTACGCTGGTATTCTATGAGAGCGTAGGCCTACCCCGGTCGAGCCGACCCATTTGTGCTAAAACCATAATATAGCTGCAGCGTGGCTCCACCACGCTTTACTAAAATAAAAAATTTTGAATATTTAATTGTTTTTTTTACATTACCATTCTGTATTTGATTTTAGTCATGTAATAATAAAAAACATGTAATTTAATAATTACATGTTTTACAAACTATTCTATTCTACCTTTACTAGTTCAATAAGCTGTTCCTTTCTAAAATATTTGTATGGTACGGATAACATACAAACGACGTCCATCGTCTACACGTCTGGTAAATGTAACTGAAAAGGAATGAAGCGAAACAAACAGAATAGAAGGACGAATTCTCCACGCCGGCACTGACCCGTGTCACCGAACTACTTTTCAGAACGGCATTTACACAAATTGATTTTAAATGGCGATTTATTTCCGCCCCATATCGCCGATCCGATCTTCCTATGAGTTTTATGGGCGGCTTTACGTGGGGTTAAGGAAGTCTGAGTTATAAAACGGTTTATTTCTTTTTCAGGACCGTTACTAACCGTCCCCTAATTATGTCGGATCAAATGCCACCAAGACCTTCGTTAAGAGCAGTGGAAGGGTCAAATTTAGAATCGACGAATGTAACTTACGAGAGAAGTAATAAAAAATGAAGAAATAACGGTAAACACAAATACTGTTTGTATATTCTATAAATAACGGGTTTTGAAATAAAAGTCCAAGCTGTAGTGGAATTTCACCCTTTTGCGAATTTGTGCAAATTACTTTATGAGTGCGCTTTCAATGGCGAGTTGGGAGTTTTTTGTCGATGTCGTTTACAACTGCAACGAGATGAAATGTCCGTTGAACAGTCAACTTTATCCGACCACTTTTAAATATTTCCAGAACTATGTGCAGCTCGTAGTTAAAAGTGATATTCTTGAAACGGTCGGTTTATAAAAATAAATAGTAACCCTTCGGTGGCGGTGCTTTTGCTGCCGAAAGGTTTACTTTTATTGCCATCGACTTTCTTTTACTGACTACCCTTTCATAATTGTTAGGGTTGAGAAAAAAGTGGCGAAATCGACGTATTACGCAAAAACATCTATTGTCTAATTTTTAGCAATTTGCAGATATTCGCTTAACGGTAATTTTTGCAATAACCATTAAAGTAAACATTTGACCGTACTATACAATTTGCTTTATTTTCAATATCATAAAAGAGTTTTACTGCATAGCATGTTATTACAAAATTCTTTGAAAGAACTCTAAAACGCAGTTTTCTAACAAACATTTTGGTTATTATGTACACATATCTACTATTTTAGTGTAAACTGACATAACCGTAAGGATATAATAATTGTATAATTATATTATTATTGATTTTAATACAATGGGTAAAACAATGTATATTTTAGTTCTGTTACGTAAGTCTTACCGGGAAAAAAACATAGATAAGATCGTAAAGAACTTTTCTTTTTTTTCTTTTATAAAATAATGACACGGTTCAATTCAGTTCACCGGACGATGAAACGGTGACATTATGAACTAATAATCACCCTTTAACGTCTTAATTAAACATATAGATAATAAATTTAAAGCGTTACCTCATAAACTACGCATATTAGTCAAGATATTAAATTTTTATTTGTTTCATTTTTAATTTTTCATCCAAATCGTTTACTACAATAAAGCAGTTACCTAAGAGTCTTTTTGTATTTAGGTTAAAAGCTGCCCTGGATTACTTCTCTCGCCCGCTTATAAGGCGGCTCTCA
Source organism: Parnassius honrathi (assembly GCA_018247895.1). Taxonomy (NCBI): domain Eukaryota; kingdom Metazoa; phylum Arthropoda; class Insecta; order Lepidoptera; family Papilionidae; genus Parnassius; species Parnassius honrathi. Next base: position 6,480 of record DWHP01000730.1, read on the forward strand.
CGGAATACCAGCGTAAAATAGCAGTTTAATTATGCACTGTTTTGTATGGTCTATGTGGAAAACCGGACGCTCTTTAAACTGGAAACGGGCACTCCATCTTAGTTCTCAGGGGTGACAACGCATCTGCATTATGGTACTTAACCGAGTGTAGATTGCTATGGATCAAAGCATCTACTTACCATCAGATGAACTGTGAGCTCATTTGTCATCCTTATTCCATAAAATAATATTTTGGCTAAAAGTGGTTCGAGTAGTTTGCTGCTCTTTGCACTCTGCCTACCACTTCGAGAATAACAGGGGTGAGGCTATTTATGTATTTATCTATTTCGCTTACAATCAAAGCATTAATAGACGTTTTGTTTTTGGGATTGTTAAAAATAATTTTCCGCCCCCAAAATTCTGCTGCCCTGTGCTATAGCCCTGTTAATCCTTACGTAAATGCACACAATTCTGAATCCAGACAAAGATTTCTAGGTTTTGACACTGGACGTAAGCTGCTAAGTTCTAACTAAGCTGCTAAGTAACTATTCTGTTCGGGCTATGCTTTAATATTTTTAAATTTTCAATATTAAACATTTGTATATGTCAGGCAGGTGTAATTTCTGTATTGTATGAATAGTCTTTACCTATTGCAAATAATAATAATAAATAAAAATTTATTTACAAAAGTTTAAACAATTTATTTCATTAAAAACTTTGGCCGTAGAACTGGAGCAGGGGGATGATGTGGCGGCGCTGTCGTCGCGCCACTAGCGAAACACACCGAAGCCTAAATCGCGCTATCAAAAGTTCCGAATCATAAACACTATATATAGAACATCTCCGAACTATCACACGGCGTGTTGGCCGCTCCCCGGGCAGAACACCTAGCCCGGAGGGAGATCTCCCCTTTTCCTTCCACCGCCACATGTGTATGTGTGTGCGTGTATGAGATTATGCAAAGCACTCCCTGGACATCCACAACTCGAGTGGGCCTGACGGAATCCCCCTAATTGTGCTGAGAACATGTGCTCCAGAGTTGGCACCAGATCTAACGCGTCTTTTCCAGTACTCCTACTCCTTAGAAGTAGTCTCAAAATTATGAAAGTCGGCTTTCGCCCACCAGATCTCTAAATAAGGCCACCACTCAGATACGTCAAACTACAGGCCTATCGCCATCACCTCCTTGTTCTCCAAAATAATGGAATCCATTATAAACTGCCTCACGCGGTACCTTGAGGATCATAAGCTGATTAGTGACCGCCAATACGGTTTTCTTCGCCGGGGTCGATCAGCTGGTGATCTTATGGTTTACCTGACTCATCATTGGGCGGAGACGGTAGATTCCAAGGCACTGGCCGTTAGTTTGGACATTGCGAATGGGTTTGGCACAAAGCGCTTCTTTCGAAGCTCCCTTCCTATGGGCTTGCCGAGAAGTTGTGCAATTGGATTTGGACAGCTTTCTTGCAGATTGGAGCACCAAGGTTGTTGTAGACGGTGCATGCTCCGATTACAAGCCTATTAATGCTGGCGTTCCACAAGGCTGCGTGCTATCACCAAAGCTGTTTCTTCTGCATATCAGTGATATGTTGCATACCCGTAACATTAATTGCTATGTGAATGACAGCACTGGTGATGCTCTGTACACCGGTCGTGCCAATATTTTTCGGGTAACGTCTCCAAGTACCGGGACAAACTTGTGTCTGAAGTCGAGTCTTGGCTGAACAAAGTCTCGAATTGGGAGCGACTAAATCTAATCCAGTTCAACTTTCAGAAAACGTAAGTTTTCGCATTTACCGCCAAAAAGAACCCCTTTGACGTATCTCCTCAGTTTCAAGGCTCTCCACTTGTTGCCTCAGCCAGTATCGGAGTCCTCGGCGCCGACATATCGTGCAGTTTCGTGGTCACTTGAAAGAGGCCACGAATTGTCCTCTAAAAAGCTTGGTGTGCTCAGCAGAGTTGGACAGTATTTCACGCTCGCGAAAGAAAATGCAAAGAGATGTTTCATCTCTTTGTATTTTCTTTCGCATCTACCACGGGGAATGCTCTGAGGAATTGTTCGGATTAATCACAGCCGCAAATTTCATGAACGCACTACGCGGCAAACCCTCCCGTACCAACCACACCATCTGGATGCTTGGCGGTCCACCGCTGTACGTTTCACTAGTTTCCCTCTATGTACGACCTCTCTGTGGGATAGTTTACCACCAGCGATTTTTCCGGACCGATACGACCTAGGGACCTTCAAGAAAAGAGCTTAATCCTTTCTAAAAGGCCGGCAACGCACCTGCAATTCCCCTAGTGTCACAGTCGTTCATGGGCGGCGGTAGTTACTTAAAATCAGGTGCATCGTATGCTCGTTTGCCCCATCTCCTATAAAAAAATGCCCTATTTAATTTTACAACATCGCGTTTAATGCTGCTCTTGGATAGATTGAAAATATCCAAGTCAGCGTAATTTATGTTTGCTCGTGGTACGTGAAATAATGGCGTAAGTCTAGTTCTGTATTTACCTAAATACCGTACTAGTAATGATATTTTAGATTATTTTATCTGATTATAAGCCGTGTAACAAAAACGTATCGTATTGAATTCTTCAGAGTCCCAATGTATCTAGACGGTAGAATCTGCAATCATCATTGTATGTAGCAAAACTGTTATCTTTCGATGAGATTAATTTAATATCAGTTTTGAATTGAGTTTATTCCATGCTTTATGCTTAGCACATTAGGCCTCCAAACCAGATAGTGTTAGTCTATTCGATAATACTCCTTGCGTATGCAAAGCAGAGAGCTTTAATGCAATTAATGCTGCGAAAGTCGTTGCAGACGCGCTTTATGAACCCTATTTACTTGTAGGCTTTGTCTACATACTGTCTATATGCTCGTTAAACGTTAATTTTGAGTCCAGTCTGATATCAAGATCTGATGATACACTCTGTATAGTTATTGTTAACTGCGTAACTTGTAATATGTGAACTGCTTCTTGGAATTGAGTTGAAAGCAAGTAAAGCCGTTTGTCCTGTGCCTGGTCTCTCTCTCCGATCGTGTCGGTTTACCGTCCCATCGGATTATGAGACTAAGGGAATAGAGAGTGCAGCTGTGTTTGGGCATACACTTGGCCACCATAATCCTGTCTTGCGCCGGTGGCTAGTCTCCATTGAGGCAGGCCGCCGTGACCGAAATTCGGTCTGGAGGACATTATACATAGCTGCAGTGGGGCTCTAACAGGTAAAAACCTCTTTTTTATATTGAATAACTGTGACAAACGAGCACATAGTTCACCTGATGATAAGTAGATGCTGCGGCCCATAGACCTCTACATTTATTCTCAATTAAGAATCCAAATGCAGTTGCGTTGTCACCCCTGAGGACTTAGGTTATCGGTCATTAAGTTATATGGTAGTCCCCTTTCCACTTCAGCATACTGACTATGACGGTTACATAGCAGTGACATAATGTTCAAATAGTCTTATGAAGGACTGTTATGATTGTTTTATGATTTATTATCTTGAAAGTCACCCAAATCTATTCCGATCTTATCCAATAAGCGTTACATCAAATTCCTGTAGGTAATTAAGAGTTTAAGCGGTAATTTCCGTGTTTTAGGTGTACTTGAAAGATTATATTAGGAACTTATCTCTATCTTGGCTTGCCAGATGGCCAGGATTTGTCTGGATTCTCCGGACATCTCAAATGATCTCCAGACTTCCGATAAAACCCATAATCTCCAGACAAACAACTTCTCGGAAAGTTTACGTATACATACGATTTAATAAAAGCTGAGTTAGTAATTAGACAGAACTTTGAAGTAAATTGTTTAAATTTTAAATACTTTCTGAATACTACTACTAAAGGATCCAAATTGGTGGACTCTTAAAGTACAATACGAAAAACATGTGGCAACCTAAATATTGAGTGTACGTAAATTCATTTTGTTTAAAGGACTTTTTGTGGCCCCCCTCCCAAAAAATATACCTCTTATTTTTAATATTTATTTCTTCCGACAATAAATCCAAAATTCCGACATTTTCAAAATTTTCCAGATATTTTTTGGTCTTCCGATCTGGCAAACCGGCCGATGGAGATAGGCCGAACATGACTAGCGTTCCAACAAACCGCAAGGTCAAACGCCGTTTTTATGTAGCAAAGATAAGAAAGGAACACACAGTTGACCAAATGGTACATGGATATTACAACTAAGTAAAAGTCAGATACACATTATAAAAGTAGAACAGTAGAGAGTAGAAGTACATGAGAAGTGAATATGGATCCACGATTCTCGTAGCTGCAGCTTCTTCACTCTGGTATTGTGAGAACTTGATCCTACCGATTCATTTTTTTAGTAACTATAATCGTAAATGTCGCTGGCATTTGTAAAATGAACGTAAGTAAGCGTAAAGTAATCAATCAACCGTCGGGAAGTGGCGGAGTGAGAGAATATCCACTACCCCAAATCACACCGCGGGTATCGTAAAAGTCGACATATGAAAGAAGAGAAGGCGCTGCCGCCCAAAATAATAAAAAACAGCAGTTGCTAATCCGCCATAAAAGCGGGGCAACTATGGCAAATATCCCTTCTAAGAAGATTTATGAATCTTTTGTGGACTTTTGATAGCCTATAATAATTTTTTTATTAAACTGAGATGACTAAATAACTTCAATCCACCTGACTATAACTGCCTACTGCGTGGACACCTGCAGCCAGCTTAAAACCAAAAAGAACAATCTGCAACCAACTTGTGGTAATAAAAGCTACACATGTGTTGCCACTTTTGAGGACTAAAATGGAATGCCTCGCAGCTTCGTCAATCAATCAATTAACCCTAGTTCAGTAGGTGTCGTAAAAGCCTGCTGTACCTCTTTTTACGTGGCGATTTCCTCATTGATACCCGGCTGCTGTAGTGGAAGCAGGTACGTTGTTCCGGACTCTTACAGACTAAAACACTACGGCATTTCATACCTCATACGACCAAAAGAAAAGAGTGGTCCTTTTATACACGTACTGGTTATTATACACCTTTATTTCAAAGTTTTGAGTAACTCGTAACGAGATACCTCATGATGTCTAGAACGCTCCACAACCGAATTAATTGATCGAAGTTAGATTAATCTAGTCGAACAATTTGTCTTAAGTATACATACTCGTCAACAACTTCAAGCGTAATCTTAACAACTAATCCAGCATAGGTGACATCATCTTTGACGATTAGTATGTACAAATATCGTATGGTGGGTGAGTGAGATATTACGTTATCTCATTTCATTCCATGGAAGTCGTAAGAGGCACATACGAGAAGTAATCATATTCCTTCTTCGGCTTCCAATATATAGCGATCTTCCATCGTAGTAGACTGAACGGCAGTGGTATAGCTTGAATAGCTACCACTCAGAAATTCCCCGCCCCTCATCTACTTTTACTCATGTTATTTTTATTTCATATAATAAGGGTGACAAACGAGCACAGCCCGCCTGATGGAACATGATGATGATGGACGCTGTGGCCCATAAATATTTACATCTACTCTCGATTAAAAATCAAAATGCAGATAGGTTGTCACCCCTGAGGACTAAGCTGGAATGCCTCTTTTCCAGTAAAAAAGGTCCTCTGAACCTCCCATTACTCTGGTAATCTGTGAGAGTGTGGTGCTTCCTCCGTCGAGCCGACCCATTCGTGCCACGACCCATGTATTTTAAAGCTAAATAAGCATTCTGCAGTCTGCTATATTTTTTGTATTATATCATTTAAAAATTACCCAGCGCCGTATTATTTTTGGTGCTCAAGTTTTACATTAAAAATTCGTTTTTTATTTGAAGTAAAAATTTTTTTAGATATACTTTAGAAGCTGAAAACTAAAATGCAGTTTCATTGATTTTTTCAATAGCGAAATGCCCGATAATATCGTCAAAATTTATTTCACGTAGAAAATCACTTTTTCATAATAAAACATTTTTATAAGAAGTTCAATAACCGAATGGCCCCTCTGCGGTGATTCCCTAGACGCCTAGTGTGCCTTATTCATCACTGTCCCTACCTATTCAGTAAGTAACAGCTGATTTTTACTGACTTCAGTTATGCCCAAATACTCAATTATAAGACGCCGTTGAGTCCCCATCACTTTAATTCAAAGCGACTTTGACACCACGAGACTTAACATCATTAAAAATTGAGTAGCGTGTGACTATGTGGCTATTAATAAGACAGAGCGGCTTCCGGCTTCCATTACCAAAATAACGTTTCCTAAGACGCCCTTAGAGGATACATAGAATAGCTTGCTTATGTATACTCTGAGGTGCCGCCCGATGTGCTCGCTCCCACACTGCGTTACTGCTGGGAACACTGACAAAGATATTCTAAAGAGAAAGAGAATTCTGGTACTACGATTGTTAATCCGCATACCAAGCGTCGTCATACTGGCTGAACTGAGTTTTACTGGCTGAACTGAGTTTTACTGGCTGAACTGAGTTTTACTGGCTGAACTGAGTTTTACTGGCTGAACTAAATTTTACTGGCTGAACTGAGTTTTACTGACTGAACTGAGTTATACTGGCTGAACGGAGTTTTACTGGCTGAACTGAGTTTTACTACCTGAACTGAGTTTTACTGGCTGAACTAAATTTTACTGGCTGAACTAAATTTTACTGGCTGAACTGAGTTTTACTGGCTGAACTAAGTTTTACTGGCTGAACTGAGTTTTAGTGGCTGAACTCATATAATTTTGTAAAATTTTTTATTTATCTGATTTCCCCGTATCATTGGCACCATATGAAAACTAATAGTGTAGGCGTAACATGCTTCACGAGTTGAGATTAGATATAGGCGCCTCACAAGACCGAGGCCCTAAGGTTCCATGAATTACTTCGCGGAAGAGAACCACCCGACTCGTGCGGCTGCGTACGTGGATCTAAAGTCAGAGTGGGATGGTTCATGAAGTACCTGGACAGTCGTTGAAGCTTCGACGAACACTTCGAGTGTCTAGTCCCTCCGATTGAAAGGGTAGCGGTTGCTATGCAAAGACAGCTGCGCAATCTAGGGGGACCGAGGGAGGAATTGCGAAGGGTAAAACGATCTGTAGCTTTGTACGGGCACCGGTATGGGCGAAAAGGCTGGCCATCAGACGCTGTAGCACTAAAATCGTCAGCGGAGGATGGTCATACGGATGAGCGGAATTACCGCACAATTTCATTTCAGGCGGCGACAATCTTGGCTCTTTTGGAAATTCTGGCGGACATGAACGCAACCGGACTTGTACGATCGGATTGAGTACGGCTCACTGCCGTGAGCCAGATAAGGCGTTCAAGGGAATTAAGCGGCAGGAAGGATTTTTCGCAACGTGGCGCGTTTGTCCGACTCTGTGAGGAGCGTCATGCGCATATACGCGTTGCTGTAATAATTCTGCCGCACTTACAAGCCTGAATGCACAGACGGGCAGAAAGACTCACCAACAGACTGGCACAGATAATAACCGGGCCCGGATGCTTCGGTGATTATTTTCGTGAGATCTAACGCGAAGTGGGTAGAACCAGGATTCCGCATACTATACGCTCGGGATATGTCGCGCGTGGAAACGAGAGCGGACGATGCTGATGAACAGGATCAGACGGAACCTATCCCTGCCAGCAGTCTTGTACGCGATGCTGAGCAGAGATTCGGCTTGGCGGGTCGTATCCACTATCGTGTGAATCCATTAGGATTCACAGAAGTAGGCTGCTGATCGGGATCGGGAGGAGGGCGGATCCCGCTCGGAGACGAATTCGCCAAAGCGTAAGTCACAGCCCTGATGACGTGTTCCTTTACCAGATACGAGGCCTCCGGAGTTGTGGGCCCTAGAGATGTAACCCCCGATGAGGACGTCTCTGATCCACGTCTGCATTGTGAAGGTGCCAGGGGCAAAAAAACTGCCCCCGGGAGGTGCTTTAATAAAGGAAAGTGAGAGAGGAGCCCCGGTTGCGTTTCGAGCGGAGATCTCGGGACCCCTCATATACGCTGATGGTGAATACCGTGGGGGTTTTAGTCAGATGGAGTCCAGCATAACTTTTTCGATGCCCCCGCATCGGTAGGTCTCCATGAGTATTTCCCCACGATAAAAAATGCGTTACGGGCTTCGTGTTTGCTTACCGTTGCAGCCTTTTAAAACGCCACCGCTAAACATAGGCCTCTCCCATAGATTTTCCCACAGGAAAAATATTTGCCATAGTCGCCACGCTTGGCAGTCGAGTTGTCAACCCCAGTCTTTTATTTTTAGTTGTTATTAAGAATACACTGCTGCTCATGACATGTAAAGTTCGCCAACACGACCGGCGCGGTGGACTAACGGCTCCATAACTCCCATAAAAGAGAGTCTTGAGTCATACGGCTGTAACCTTACTCTTTTTAACCCTACTCTGATCTCATTCGTCAAAACATTACACTAAAGAAGGCTACAAGTGCGTCGTCACCTGTGAGGACTGAGACGGAATGCCGCACAGCCTGAAATAACTACCGGCTCTCTTTACGCCTTCATACTTACAAAGTTCTTCTTGGAGGCTCTACATTCAGTCGTATAGTACACAGATAGTTACTTCAATTTAAAAGCTAATAAAGATATTTTACAGCCGAGTCGTCACTCGGCCTGCGTATCAAAATGTCCTCCAGATTAATTTCAGTAACAGCGGTCGGTCTCAACGGAGACTTAGACTAGCCATCTGCGTGGAACAGGATTATAGTGGCCAAGTGTATGTGCAAGCACTCAATTCCCTCTCTCATAGTTCGATGGGACGGTAATCCTACATGACCGGAGAGAGATCAGGCGCAAGAAAAATGGCTTTACGTGCTTTTCTAGGCACGGGGGTGAAACACCATCAAAATCTTGACTTCGTGCTGCTACAGAGAATTTTTCATATTAAATATATTTCATTTTTATGACCACAAGACCAACGGGGCAGCCTATGTAATACTCATTAGATAAGCTATCTATAGCTATCTGCACTTTGATTCCTAATCGATGATAAATGTATGTCTATGGGTAACAGCATTCCACTTACTAACAGGTATTTTTTATAGAATTAGAGTGACAAACGCGCACACAGTCCACCTGATGGTATGCCTGATGGCCCATAGACATCTACATTTATTAACCTTAATTAAGAATCAAAATGCGGAAGAGTTGTCATCCCTGATAATTAAGATGGAATGCCTCGATTCCAGTAAATCTCCGGTTCTCTAGACTCACCATACAAAACAAAGCAGCATCAAGCTACTATTTTACACTGGTATTCTATGAGAGCGTCGTCCTTCCCCGGTTGAGTCCACCCTTTCGTGCTACCACCAAAATATAGCTGCAGCATAACTCTACCATGTACAAAAGCTAGCTAGCTGGATATAGCTATTTATATTCACCTTCCCCTTTTTTAACAGCCCGTAAAAGTTCACTGCGCGTTTTGGGCCGATGCCGTGGATTAGGATTTGACTTAATCGCCTCTCTTGGCAAGTTGTTTGGCGATCGCAGTTTATGAGCACGTTTTCTGGTATATTGCACAAGCGCCTCTTACGACACCCATGGAGCGAAATGGGGTATTGATTCTCTTACGCCGCCACTATCCGACAAAATAACCAATCAGTAACTTTACACTAGTAAACTTTACTACTAAGATACTATAACTTTATGACTAAGTATTTAAGGATCTTAGGAAAATAATTTTGTTTCTTTTGAGCAAGTTGCCGTGCGATGTCGATGTCGATGCGATAACGAATATTTACTTGTTCCCTTCCGATTTGTTATATCGAGGTTGCACTGTAATAAAAAAGCAGATGCGCTGACACCCCCTAGGACTATACTGATAGAATGAGTAATTTCCAGTAAAAAGGGTCTCCTGTTTTCTGCTCTCACGTAGCAGCATTGAGCTGCTATTTAACGTTGGTATTAAGTGAATGTGGTTCTTCTGCGATCGAGCCGATCTATTTGTGCTACAACCGCAATATAACTGCAACGTGGCTCTACCACATATAAAACAAAATTCTATAAAACACAGGCATTCTACACAACACAGTGCATATGTACATAATATAAGTGTTTTGTTTTTATATATATTTGGATATGTGTGTATGATCACAGAATAAACAATAGATGATGTTGAGTGAGGTGTAGGTAGTGTAAGGAAGGTGAAGAGGTGTTGTATGTTTCTTATATGTGATTTTTAGTGAACACTCACACATCAAATTTTATAGATTTGAGATTGTTTCCTTAAGGTAGCTTTACTGTTGTGAAAAATATCAATAAATGAAGTGCTTGTTAAAGCAGTTAAGTGTACGACTAGTGACTGAAATTTGAGCATATTTAGAGCTACTTTTATATTTAGACATTTAGACTTATCGGAACATGAAATAGAGATGTGTATCTGGTACTCTTCGAAGAAACATTAAATTGTATGAATTGGGATGTTAATTCAGAGCTTTTATTACTGCAGACGTCGAGTAGAAACAAATTTTAGAAGTATACATTGATTATGGTGATCGCAAGATTCCTCGTAACTGATTTTATGTTGTGTACAATGATGACACTTTTATAAATTTACATTATATTGCTCAATATACTTTAAGTAAGACGAGTAATTTGGAATCCAGACATTACAACAATACTCCAAAAGGCTTCGTACATGAAAATTATACAGAACTTTAACGTATTCGCAATCCGAAAGAGGACGGCACACCCTTATCTTATTTTTATTGTATTTCTAGTTATCTATGGGTCTACTTGAATTTTCATATTACATCCATCTCTAGCTTCGAGCATGCGACAGCAGTCTATACATTGTTAGATAAAAACGTGCGGAAGGAACTAAACTATTGTTTGGTGATATCAACGAATAAACTATAAAGTAATGTACCTTATAGTTCTCGTTAAATGTCAGTAAAGTTTAATTATTTCAGCTGCCTCATTCCATGAATATCCATAATAAATTTTATCCAAAACGACTCTTAAGGGTATATGAGGGTCATATGAGTTTTTATTACCAACAGCCCATCAGCGGTGATGTATTTATTGGTATCATTACAGCCCTTTACAAGTCCACTGCTAAATTGAGGCTTCCCCCGAGGAATGCCACAAAAAGCACGGTCCTGAGCTTCCTGCATCCATCGACTTTCAGCATGTATACCCAGGTCGTCACTTCATCTTGTCGAAGGCCGCCCTACACTTCACTTACTGGTACAAATTGCCACTCGAGAACCTTTTTTCCTCATCGGACATCGGTTCTTCGAGGTAAATGGTGTTATTGGTGAAATTAAATAATTAATGCTTATACTTCATCAATAATAATTAACATAATCTCAATATAATCAGTACCACCACAGCATTGGTGAACATTACCGATGATATCCGATTAGGAATGGAACTCGGAGAAGTAACCGTCCTTTGTTTATTAGATTTCAGTAATGCCTTTAATACCGTTGACCATGATGTTTTACTTGATATAATGCGCTCTCTTAACGTATCTCCAACAGCGATTGGTTGGTTTCAAAGTTACCTGTCAAGACGCCAGCAACGTATACGCATCGATGATACATTATCAGCATGGTGTAACTTATATGTCGGTGTACCGCAGGGAGGCGTTTTATCTCCTTTACTTTTTGCAGTTTTCATAAACTCAAGATCCAATAATTTAACTTCTACCTACTACCTCTATGCAGATAATCTGCAAATATATACTAAAGCTTGTCCCAACAATCTCAATGTCATTAATGCAGATCTTGAACGAATTCTTGAGTGGAGTAAAGCATACGGCCTTCACGTTAACCCAGTAAAA
>DWHP01000731.1:0-18231 GCA_018247895.1 Parnassius honrathi
ACTACAATGTAAATAAAATGAGAACAACATCAATGTAGTTGAAGTCAATAAGGATAACTCAAAAAATTCTGGTCACAGTTAGATCAAAATTATTCAGGACCACATGAGAAGCATCAGCTTTCAAATAAAAAAGAATCAGCGAAATCGGGTCGCTTAGAAAAAGTTCTGAGGTAACACACATAAAAAAAACATAACCATAGTCGAATTGAACAACTCCTCCTTTTCTGAAGTCAGTTAAAAATTTAAAGAAACAAATCAATCTCCTATCTTCATGATTGCTAGTTTATCAGAGTCGTAAGTTACTCAGTTTAATCGTTCAGTAACAATCAAATGTAAATCGGCATTTACTACTCTACGTGACGGAAAAAAGGGTATGACGAAAACTGAAATCAACAATGATCTATAAAGAATAGTGAACTTTAAATAAGACATAAGAAGTCAAAGAAAGAAGTTTCAATTTATAGTATTAAGTGCGTTAGTGTTTAATGTTTATTCATCTGTTAAAAGTAATATACACTCGTAAGATCAATTCAAAAGTTGTGTAACCGTGTAGTGATGGTTCGGTTTATCTACTCATGTGGTGCCGGTGCCAATCGTCCCCTAGAGCGATAGAGGAAAATATTTTATTTTATAGAATAAGGGTGACACACGAGCACACAGTCCATCTGATGGTAAGTGGTTGCTGCGGCTCATGGACATGTACATCTATCCCCGATTAAGAATCAAAATGAAGATGCGTTGTCACCCGTGATGACTGAGACGGAAGCCTCGTTTCCAGTAAAAATGATCCCCGGTTTTCTACACTCACCGTACGAAACAGCAGCGTTAAGCTAATATTTTACGCTGGTATTCTGTGAGAGCGTTGTTCTACTCCGGTCGAGCTAACCCATTCCTACCACAATTATAGGTACTACTAACATAACTGCAGCATGGCTCTACCATGTAAAAAACATACCAGAAGATGGGCAGCAGTATTACTAATACCAACTAAACAGTAGGAAACTATGGATACCAACCCACCTGACATGCGTGGCAAATATGGCAAATATTCCCTCTATGAGGCATCTACAGGCCTAGCCAGCTTCTCCTATGTTCAGCAGTGGTCTCTTGAAAGACTGTAACGATAAAAGTAAGAGTAAACATTGTGAATATGGTAAGTATTTATATTTAAACATTAATTTACAATTTCTTTCTTTTGCTAAGGCGGGGCAGCTCCTCGCTCTGCTGCACGAGGGGCTGATGAAATCAAAGTTTACTGAACGCAGTCATAAGTAGCCCCTATCTCGTCTAACTAAAGGCTATATTCGCCTTATCGGACATAATGTAACTTTGCAACTGCATAATGTGTCCGCGCAAATGGGTGGAGTCTTAGTCACTGACAGTTATTAATGATTCCTAGCAATAGGTCGGTTTTGTGTATTACGATGTTATGTACTACAATATTCTCTCCCTGCTGATGTAATATATGTAACCTAAATGTAGTTTTGGTTGGTTTTGATTGTTATATTTTATTTGGTATACTCACTCGTGTAGAGTTTTTAAGTAACAAATGTTTTAGGGAACGAAATCAATTATAATTTATATTAAGACTTATAATTTATAACTTATTAGTAGGGAAAATGTATGTTGAATCTTTTGTATTAAGTTTACGCCTTATACCTACCTACTCAAATTAAATTGTTGTTAAGGATTTTAAAGTGAACAAAAAATAATGCAAACCGACTTGGTATATAATTTTACAAATACAGTATCTGTCAGATAATAGATGCTTCATCATAATCATCATCATAATCAGCTCGTAAATGCTGCTGGATCTGAGCCGCTCCTGTTATATCTAGGAAATGCCCTGATTTGGACGCTTGGCACGCAGATTGATGGTAGTGGTTCCAGATGTTTCGCACCTTTGACTAAGCACCCAGCCGCTGATCATTTCTTTATATCTACAATAGGAGCAAACTAGCAAGCGGCTCGCTTGATGGTTAATTTTGACCACCACTAACGAACAACAGCAACACCGGGGACCTTTTAAAATTCCTTTTTTAAAAGGTCGGCAAGCTCGTTTCTTTAAGGTTTCAGGCCGCATCGGCCCGGAAAAATCACCGATGGTAAAAAATTCCACAAAGAAGTTGTGCGAGGAAGAAAATTCCTAGTAAGTAGTATAGTGGTGGATCGCCAAGCACCCAAACGATGTGCATGGTACAGTGAGGTTCGTAGTAGTGTGCGTTGGTGGAAATTGGCGGTTGGAATTATTACGAACAATTTCTCTGAGCACCAGTGTTAAATGCGGTCGTGATATTTACCTACTCCTTGCGTAAACAAGATGGTTATGCCGTTATATATCGAAAGTCCTAAGATTATTCTGATATTTTCCGTAGTTGCCATCACCCATGGAACTAAATGTGTACTATTTATTCACAATGGGGAAAATATGCGCTTATGTTATTGTATATAATAAAATATTTTTAAAGACGCTGTTTGCATTTTTCGTTTTGTTAGTTGTTTTATATTTTTACATTTATTTCCTTCATTTATTGTTATCACTTCAAGCATCTGTACATCATTCGTGAGTTTTTCTTTCGTTCATTAATTACAGCCCATCAAAAGTCCACTGTTGAACATAAGACATCTTAAATAGAATACCTTGTATTGCTACGTTTTTTTTATGTTGTATAAAGTTGGTAAGAATTACTTCGCCCATATTAGCTCAATAAAATAAACTAAGCTTAGCGGTCAGCAACCGCAGAGTCTAATCACCTGAGGATGTCTCGTCTAGAGGCGAAACACGTGTATTATCGTCGATGGTGTGTCTTTCCTAGTGTATTGGTGTTGGGAGTAATGGTGCTAGGGTGCTGGGATTAGTGATGACTATTAGTGCACGTAATTTAGGGAGGGCGGGAGGTGCTCTTCAAACTAGGTACGACACATAATTTTACTTTATTGAGCGGATGTGGGCGAAGTAATTCTTACCAATCTTAATATAATGTTCTTCCGCAAAGTAACGCGTGATTCGGTTAATTATTTTTATTATTTGTTAATAACGGGGCCATGCCAGTGCCATTAAGTCCTGTTTCCTCGGTAGCTTCTCTCACGAAACCCACGGGATGATATGGTGTAGTGTAAATCTTTTACGCTGCCACAACACGGCGTTAGAATATCGCTCATACTTTATCATAGGTATAAAATAATTCGTGAGGACAAAACAATGACTAATAATTAATAAACTAAAACGAATGCCGCCATTTTGAAAAATCAGTCACGCCGCATCGCCTCATTCGCCATAGTTCGCGAAGGCAAGTGTTTACAGGCTCGTAAAATTTTAATATTTACTATGTTTGAGCAAGGTTTGAGCAACTTATAACGAATCAGCAACTCCGTAGTTTATGATTATTGTGGAATTATTTTAGTGTTGGTACTAAACAATTCATTAATAAAATGCTAAACATTATTCCCTCCGGTTATGTGCTTGTTGTTTGATGATTGTTGTATTGTGTTGCTGCTAATTTCTCAAACCATTTTTTAAGAAAATAAATGGAGAATTTTTCTAGAAAACACAATACTAAAATTACCAAAGCAACTGCTAAAGAGAAAACCTCTACAACTTGAAAGAAACCCTTGTTCCCTTTCTTTCAAGCTCCAGTACTTCCATTCCTCGAAATCTGAGCCCTCGTCGAGTTGGAATGATCAGTATTTACGTACAGTGTATTTAATCATATATTTCTCTCTATTTTAGTTTATTAAGTCAAAAAATATCGCCTCACCTGCGTATAATTTAAAAAATCACTCATTGATTGGTTTATTATAATTCAGTGTACGTAGAAAATATTTTAGTAACATTTTCTCTCGGTTCTCATCCGGCGGCCGAGTGTTAAATTATTTATATTTTTCACTATCTCTTTAAACTGTGCATCGAAATAATATCACACAGAACAAAGTTTGTCTTCTTAAAATTGTTTTGATGACTAAGTAACTTTCGTTCGCAAGGATTAATATGCCACGCCTAATAATAACGCTCATAAATCACTTTTGTAAAAGTGATAAAAAAAAATTAAAAATGTATTTATAATTTTTTTTTTGGCACAAAATACATCATTGGGTCTTATGTTTAAGAAATAGGCGTATGGTATCGCTGACTCTTTTTATATGGAGTAAAGATCAATATTTTTGTAAAACATTGTATTCACCTATCACAACTAATTTAGTCCAGCGTACGCTGGTAAAGCAGTTCGGGAACGCTTGTTTTTCGACTTACTTAAGTACTTAACTAAAAACAATATTTAAGGCTAGCTGAGAGTAGTTGTAATATACAAAAAGAATTTTTAAAACATAACTGTTAGTTCCCGAGGTTATCGTTTAAAGAAACAAAAAACTCTTTCGCATTATTATATTAGTATAAATATTAATTAATATTATGTTGTTTTAGTGCCAAAGAAAATAACAAAATTTGAACCCGATAGGTGGCGATGTGATCAAGTTATTTTATATTTGTTTTGTATAAATTTGAACAACTTTTGCCGAGCCAGTCAAATTTGATAAATTCGTGAATTAGGCTATATACTTTAAACTTTAGATGGTTTTAACTTTTCACAAAAATATTTAAAAACGAAAAAGTTGATAACATTCCTTACGTAGAAATATCAGCAAGGCGTCGAAAGCGGCGAGGTGAAGGAAGCAGGTGGTCACGACGGCGGCATGGGCGAGGTGCTGATCACGCAGGCCATACACACCATCGAGTACGTGCTGGGCACCGTCTCGCACACCGCCTCCTACCTGCGCCTGTGGGCGCTCTCCCTCGCCCACGCACGTGAGTACTGCACACACCCACACGCACGCAAACATGTACGCGCACACATCGCACCCAAACACTTTCTTATACTTCATCTTTTTCTTTATTAGCTGATATAAAGATCCCCTTGTGATGTTAAATACATAATTATATGGGGGCCTGTTATTATGTTTAAAATTTATTGACTAAAGTTCCGCATAATAAAATAAAATAATGTGCCTTACCTAGTTTAAAAACATATCATCTTATTGTTCACAGATCCTCAAACTACGTTTTTGTTTTTTGTATATAGAATAAGAGTCACAAACGAGCACACAGTCCACCTGATGTTAAGTGGATGCTGTGGCCCATAGACATCTACATTTATCTTCAATTAAGAATCAAAATGCAGATGCGTTGTCACCCCTGAACACTAAGATGGAGTGCCTCATTTCCAGTAAAAAGGGTCTCCGGATCTCTATACTCACCATACGAAACACATCAGTATTAAGCTGCTATTTTGCGCTGGTGTTATGTGAGAGCGTGGTCGTTCCCCGGTCGAGCCGACCCATTCGTGCTGCAACCACAATATAGCTGCAGCATTGCTCCATCACGTGGAAAATTGATATGCCGATAATCTCAGTTTCGATCTTCCGAAATGAGTTTGGACATTTTGTTGTTAAGCATTTAAGTCAATAATCAATTAAGATATGTTACAATCTTCCTTGAACACCAAAATCTAGCTCCCGTTCAATAATTAAGATCTTTTCTGCACAAATACATTGTCAATATTTTACAAATATGGTACTAGATACATTCCTTACATATTTCAGTTTACAGTTTTTGTGTGAAAATGTTTAAGTGCCTAACCTAGAATTGTGTGCAGGTAACTCTCCATTCTGAGGTCTGTGGTGATTGTCTTCCTTTCTTTCATACCAGGCCCCCACCATACACTGACTCATAGGTGGCATTTTCCATAGTTGCCACGTTTCGCAGGTGTTCAAAATTGTCTTGTTATCAGAAAGATGCTGTTGCTTATTTCTTTTCCATTTTCCTCAGTGACACCCACGGGATGATATAGGGTAGTGGATTCTCCTATGCCGCCATTACACGGTGGTACACCATGACAAGGAGATGATTCTTATCAGTTCTTAACACGAAAACACTGAATTACCTCCTCTTTAAATGCGATTAAATTATTATATTAAACGTGCCACGTATTATAGAGCCAGTCCGCGCTGGATGTAGAGACCACTTGATTGGAATGCCAGCAGGTAACGCACTTGGGTTCGAGTATCATGGCTCTGATCATGATCGAACTTCTATTCTAAAAAAGAAGATAGGTTGTTGAAAGGTTTCGTACCAGAAGTTTCAGATTTCGAGCACTGTTTTAATCATTGGTCAGAATAATCTTATATTTTTTAATAAAAAGTTGAACCACATAATCAAGATGAATCGAAAAAAGGTAAACCTAGATATGTCTGACTGCTTAGAACAAACGTTCTCTAACACTGAGAGTCTACATAGGGCACACTGAAAGTTCTGCGCCCCTGACGGCTCATAAATGTTTGAATTTCGAAAGTTAATTATATTTTGTAAAACATAAAAAATCTCTTTTTGGCGGGACCCTTGTATCATTTGTTTTTTTATTACAGATTGAAGCTCGTCATCCGTAGCAAAAATGAAATCAACACAGAAAGATTTTAGGGTGATTTTTTAATGTTTTTAAAACTCACTCACTCCACAAGATTGTACCGCTAATACTCTTAATGCTTTCAAAAGGAAAGCACAACATTTAAGCATCGTAAGACCGGGAAAAAATATAGCAATGATAGAAAAAACCCTCAATTGCAATAATTGAAGAAAACCAGCGCGTCATCTATGACTATTCGAGGACAATTGGGTATTGGTATGAGCCAAATTAAAAAAAAATTGAATCCGTTCCTCATGAATTCATCGCAGAACTCGAGTTGATTGGTATAAATAATGTTGTATAATATGATCACGGACGTTCAAGTGCTGTGTGTGACACTGTGAAACGTGATGAGACAGAGACGGATATATTGTTACATTCCGGAGAGAAAACAACAGTCTGCTGTATGAATGTTTGATGGCGACAGCAAATTAACGAAATTGAGGAAGGCAGTTAATTTTTTTTTCGTAAATTTATTTTTTTGTTAATTTGCTGTCTCTCCTACATAGGCCAAACTAAAAGATTAATTAAACCCGGCGTTAAAGAACATGTAGCTGATGTGAAGAATCGACGCTCCGGGAAGTCTGCAGTCTGTGAACACGTACAGGATCGCCCCCGTCACTACATCAGGTTTGATAGACCACAAATCCTCGCTTAAGAACACCGATTCCTTCCAAGGATGATTTGCGATTCCTCCCAAGGATGATTTGCTATTGAAATCAAAAAACATCCTAATTTCAATAGAGAAGATAGCTGGGTGCTGCCATCTGCTTGGTATCATGTAATTAATATAATCAAAACCCAACCCAAACATACAACTGCAAGACTTCAAGATACCATAAGTTCGTACTACATAGATTGGAACAAAAATTAATAATATTAATCTATGGTAACCGCGGTTAACTATGACATTTAGACGTTGAACATCTCGGTGCCCCCCGTGACCATGAGTGCTGTAAAGGGGGGAAGTGCTCGAAACGTCGAGTATTTAAAAAGCTAAATATACGCGATAAAATCCGTAAAAACTAGTATTATTTAAATGTTTAGCGTTCGCGTATTAACAAATAAGAAATCATTATATACAAAGGCATCTTTCTGAAACGCTAACATTGTTAATATTCCATCCACATATAGTAATTCGTAACTGAGTACCATAAGTTTCTATATGATGCTTTTCTTTATGCCCTTGTAGATACAGTTTAAGACTTGTCATTAGAAGATAAATCAACTTCGGTAAGATATAAAATTACCGGAAACGCTTTGTTTTGACGCCTCTGTAGAGGACTGGACTAAGTTTGACTTCCGTTTATCCGATCAGTAGTTAAGTTGCAAGTTGGAAACTTTAAAACGTTGGTCATTACCAACAAGTTTCTTAATTAACATGCGAACTAAGTGAGAGAAATGCGCAGTATTTGATGATGAATTAATTTGTTTATTCTATACTTGAACACTATGTTGAAGTGATTCCAGTAGTAAGTTGGTAGGTCTTAAAGGGAAGTTGTTCTTTTCCGAGGAGGGGCTACCGTGGGGTAGCTAGCGCAGGTTGGGCCTATGTGCGGATGTGTGATGTAGGCACCTGATGGTATGCGGATGTGTGATGCTGTAGCCCAGATGCGTGGTCAACCCTGAGGATTAAGTTTGAATGCCTCGTTTCCAGTAAAAAGTGTCTCCAGTCGTCTACCCTTACCATACGAAACACAGTAGCGTTGTACTGCTATTTTTCGCTTATATACTGGTGGAGCGTAATCCTTCCTCGGGTAAGCCGATCCATTCGTGCTATAACCATAATATAGATGCAATACGGCTACACCACTCAAAATTATTATAAAATTGTGCTATGAATTTAGACATCTAAATATCCCTAAAATTCGACCCTATCTAAATTCAATTTCGCTTCGCGATATCCTTAACCTCTCGAGTTTCTTATTGTGATTGGGCTGCCGGATGTTGTGTTCGATAATCTAATTGCTCTGGCAATCTGCCCGTGTCAGCGGCCGTTGCTTTCAATTGATCTTGATCCTGTGATATCAGGGGATCACATCAATTTAAATATTTCACTATATTAGTACGATATTCAAAGATTATTTAAAGGTTACTTCCTTTGATTTACCCGATGATAATCCGAGGTTGTGACCTACATAGAAAGAAAGAAAATGCATTTATTTGTGAGGACAGACTTGACATTAAAAAGCATACGATATGTGTGTTGCTTAAAATTTTATAAAAAGGTATTTCGTCACAAATTAGTTCAACCGAGCTCGTGGTAAATCAGCACTCACAAAATTGTAAGTACCTGGATGATCGAGCTTTCCTCGGTATTTTTTTTTTTGGAAATCGTGTGTATTGGAAATTATATTTAGATACAAATTACATACTGATGAAACATGAATAATATTTTTTGATTTTATTGACATAATAGAAAAAAACTGAACTGTTTATTTGAATAAAAAATTATGAGTGCAATAGTTTAACTGAACTGTTATTTGAATAAAAAAAATCATGAGTGCAATTAGTTTAATTTAAATTTTCGTGTTTTTAAAAAAATACTAAAAAAGGGCTCGAAATAACAGATTTCCTCACAAAAGAAGGGAACTTGAAAAAAAAGGAAAAATGTCGGACGGAAGACGGGACGCGAACCATGGCCCTGCGATTTCGTTATCGCCGGATATTCCACATGAACTATTATGATCATTATCACATTGTCAAAATTTACCTTCTTATTGTGGCTGTTTTTCATTGCCTAAAAACACGGACAAAACGACATTTTCTAAAAATGAATCCTAGCTAGATCGATTTATTGCCCCCGAAACCCCCTTTTATATTATTCCTTTTTAACATTTTATAGTTGGCTTTTATTTTGGCTTCCCAGCATGTAGAGTCCAAACAACATACATTTATTTTACGCTGACGCGGTACAAGCCGCCGCGTCGTAAATTATTTATAATGCGCTATTTTCTCAATGTGTGTAATAAACTGCTAAAGTAGCAACACGTGTGCTTACTTTATACGCCACTCATACTGACGTACTATCGTCTTAAACTAACTTGAAACTACATAACTATAAACAAACTTAACTATCAAAGAAGCTGTACGTATCGCATACTGAGTCTGTACGGCTCTTTTTTATCTATCTACATAAAACGCAAAACAAATCTGCGTACGTCCGCTATAGACTTTGATGTGTCCGAAACCGGTTTATTCAAAAGACAAGAATGCATTAGGCACTGTACAAAAAAGGTAATAAGTAAACAAAATTTCTTTTTTTTTTTAAATTATTTACAAAATGTATTTCTTTTTTTTAGCTTAGTAACACACTCCAGTTATCCAATTGTATAGAATAAGGGTGACAAACTAGCACACAGTCCCCCTGATGGTAAATGGATACTGTGGCCCGTAGAAACCTATATTTATCGATAAAACAACTAATTAATTAATAATTACTACCAAAATAAGCTTATAGATTGAAGCGTGGCTCTACCGCTTTTAAAGTACGTCACCACGTTTAGAAACTTTACCACGTTCAAATAAAGTTATTTCTGCGGTGATGCTGCAAAACAAGAAAAAGGAAATGCTGAGTGAAGAAGAAGAAGAAACTGTCACCCATGTACAAATTTCAACTTTTAATTGGTATTCATTGTGACTTATGTAACATGTGTGTGCGCGAAAATAACCAACGAACTCATAAATAATACACTATATACCAGAGAAACGAACTGATTGAAATTACCCCAATTGCACTACATACGCGCAAGCGGCAGCTATGATCTAGGGAGCAAGGCATGTCTCGCGCCGCTGCCACCACGCTGTAGGGCCGACTTAGGATATTGCCCCACAAGATATACTTATTTAAGTACTGTAGTATTCTATGTTGCCCGTGCTTGCATACACACGTCACAATTAAGGACGCAATTAAGAGTCATCCCCACTCCTACACCCTAGATTGCCCCTGCGCCAGACATGTGAGTAGCCAGGCAAATTTTGATGGATAGAAAATGAATGAATAAAAACTTTTTTGGTGAACGCCAATGTTATGATAAGACAATTAAAACTGTCAAATTTCTTTGACAAAAAAGGAATATAACAACACATCAACATCGTAGATTTATTGTACCATTTTATAGGTATTATATTCATTAAAGACACGAACTATGGAACCAGCGTTCAGATTATTAAAAAAACGTCAGCTGCCAAAATTAATGGCATGCATGACTCAAAATAGCATAGAAAATTTTAGGAATAAAGCTTTGTTCAGTTTAGATACAATTGACGCAAAAGGAATTCGAAGGTAAATGTTCCAGTACATACGTATGATTGAAAGAGAAATGTATAAATATTTTGTTTTTAATGAATTTATCAATTTTCCAACAATTTCAGGCGAAAACTTCCTCTACACGAATGTTTGACTTTAGAGTTGAGAGAAGCAGGTTTTTTTGAAACATCGGATTATCTACAAAATCTCATTTATGACAACATTCAAATTTTAGCACAAGACGATATCGGTATTGTTATAGATCTTAGAAAAAAAGAAGACTTCTTGGAACATATTTGCGCCGGTCTACAAAAGGCTGAAAGAGAACGAGACAAAGGTATTAGACAATATTTTTAATTTCAAAAAGGCACTTTATTTTTTTAATACAATACGGTTGATAAACGAGCATACCTGGTGGTAAGTTAATGCTATGGCCCATAGACATTTTATTCTCGATTAAGAATCAATATGCTGATTGCGTTGTCGCCCCTGAGGACTAAGATCGAATGTCCTGTATTCAGTAAAAAGGCTCTCAGTTTCTCTACACTCACCACGTACAAATTTATGTCACTACATATAAAAATAACGTGTGTGTGCGTGTGTGTGCGTGTGTGTGCGTGTGTGTGCGTGTGTGTGCGTGTGTGTGTGCGTGTGTGTGCGTGTGTGCGCGTGTGTGTGCGTGTGTGTGCGTGTGTGTGCGTGTGTGCGCGTGCGTGCGTGTGTGTGTGCGCGCGTGCGTGTGTGCGTGCGTACGTGTGTGCGTGCGTGCGCGCACGCGTGCGTGTGTGTGTGTGTGCGTGTGTGTGTCTCTCTCTCTCTCTCTCTCTCTCTCTCTCTCTCTGTGTGTGTGTGTGTGTGTGTGTGTGTGTGTGTGTGTGTGTGTACCACGGCTCTATATGGAGTAGTATATATTCTTACACCGCTACTAAAGGGTAACCATTGCCCTATAATATGCACACAGAGACTTAGCAATGAAAAATAACAGTATCTATTAAAATATTCCGAAAACTTAAACAAAACTAAACAGTTTCTGAACCATTTAACAAAATTATCAATCATGCTATACACGAGAGGTTCCTATATAGCAATATTTGCTTACATTAATTAATCCCGCAAATAGAACCGCTCCGCCGGTTAACGAACGCCGCTATCAATATCGCTCTGTAAACTTACCGCGATACATGCGTTGACGAGCTTGAAGCAAATTTAATCAGATTGATAGTTAACGACGCACATCTGTAATTACGGTAAAGTATCTTGTCCTTTAGTTTTAACATTAACTGAATTCAAATTAACGAAACAAAGAAATTGAGATAGAAATAACATAATAAATAACAAGGCTATCTTAATACACTTCGAGATCCTTATTATTTTCATGAATACTAACTTCTGCTTGCTTTGTCACTCTTTTTTGTTCATTTTTTTCTACATGACCAAAACACCGATTAATATTTTTATCCTCGTCAACAAACCAGCGTGCAAATCGTATTTTTTTATTATCACACAATTTCTCACCCTGTCAATCAGATTCAGCCCTAACATACTACTTGGGTTGGGGTTAATCAACTCCAAATTCTCACATTTTTTATCAGATGGACTATATAGATCAATACCTATTCTGCTCTTCTGTCCGGTAAGCAGTTTGGCAAATAGCTCTGGGGGAAAGCGTAGGTTGTGTTGATACCTAGGACATGTTTGAGGCGTTCTTTCTTCATGTTTGCTGCCTGTTATTTATTCTGGTTCAATAGGAAACAGACAGAATAGAAACACTCAGACAATCCCTTTTTTCTTTTGTTTTTACCCCCCTCCCTTTCTCTTTTCCTAACGTAATCCAAGGTGTTAAGCGTAATGTAACGATGGATACGTTGCTGGGGAGGAATCCGGTAGCAAACGGTGCCTACCCGAGGCCAGGGTGATTAGGGTAGTATTTTACCTCTTATTTCGGCATGCGGGGTTCTGCCGGGGGTGACCGAATAATTTCCTAGCTAATGGTGGGACCATAGTGGATACAGGTCAATATTTTGACAAAATTAACTCTCCTTTAATTGAATTGTCTATAGGTTTGGAAGAGGCTCTTTTAGCCTCACCACATCCTGCAACACAACGCCCCTAGCTGGAACGAGTCGTGAAAATGAGGGTTCATCTGCAACCGAACCAGGAACGAAAACCAACCGGAGAGGGGAAAGAAAAACATCGTTAGGCTTTATAAGCTTAGGTGGTCAGCACGGAAGAGGTACAGGAGGCTGACAGCGGCTGAAATTAGAGACCAGGAGGTCCTCTCTCTCAAGAAATTACATAGCCCAAACCTCTCCAAAAATGCAGTGTGTCTGAGGAGGAGTCTCGCAATGAATCAGCCCAGGAAACCTGTGAAGCTGGAAATGGGAGAAAAGA
Source organism: Parnassius honrathi (assembly GCA_018247895.1). Lineage (NCBI taxonomy): Eukaryota > Metazoa > Arthropoda > Insecta > Lepidoptera > Papilionidae > Parnassius > Parnassius honrathi. The sequence continues at coordinate 13,096 of DWHP01000731.1, forward strand.
AGTTCAGCTGACACGTGTCAATTAGCATCAGAAAGTCGCAATTCAAATTCTATGAACGTGGAGCAGATGCGGCGGATCCACCGGCCACTAACACAGGCCATCGTTAAGACAGCCTGTAGGGCGTAGCCAGAAACAGGACCGAAATCTTTGAATTTCGTACACAAGGCAAGTTCAATTTTGGTAACGTGCCTGAATAAGGCAAGCCCGGACAAAGTATGAGTGAAGTCGGAAAACTGAAATCCTGTCCGAAGGTAGAGCTCTCGATAATATCTGAGGTCGAACAGCTGGGCATCACTCATCTGCCCCGCAGCGAAGCTTACTCTCCAGAGGAGTTAGCCGTGCTGTTGAGGGCACGAAATGAAGGGCTCCATATCGAGCTCTGGAAAATCCTCCACCGTAGGGACGAGGGGAACGGGTTTCTAGTAACCTTTTCTCTGAACGACCTAACGGCGGAGGCTCTCCGGGCAGAGGGCGGGAGGGTCATCCTTAATTTTAAAATGATAAATTTTAAGGTCAGGAGAGGCCCTGATGCAGTAAAGGAGCCTGAACCTTCTAAGCTCCAATTCTTGTTTCTTACTCATATTCTGTAAAAAATGCTTAATGGCAATTGGGGCGATGTGGTCATCACCTGGAGCGGCTATTAATGCACTTCTATGCCTAATGCCCTTAATCTTTATTTGGACAAGGATGCGAGGACTAGTTTGTATAGGATTAATGCACAGGGTAGTCTGAACCTGCTTTTCTGTAGATTGAAATCCATGCTCGACTTAATTAAAGAAACACCGGTAATATACATAATTTCAGTTATCAAGTGTCCAATTTTAACAAAAAGTACGTAGTGGACCTACCCTCCAGAGAAGACTCACGGAACGGACAGGTTATGTGTGAGGTTTTATATGGTACACTGATGGATCAGAATAAGCCTCGACGTAGTGCGTAACGACATGCCACGCGTAGTAGGAATTTATGGGAAACGCCCCAAGTTGAAACTTAATATGTATTTGGATAGATTCACCTCCATGTTCCAGGCAGAAATTTTTGCCATTCTTTAGTGTGCGGAAATTAATTTGCAAAAACACTATGTCAACCATATAATCTATACAAATTCTGATAGTCTAGCAGCACTGCTAGCGCTCAGATCAAATTCATCAAATCGCTGTGAACAGAAAGCTAGGACCATCGGTAGTGAGTTTTAATTGCGAATTCGGGTTTATTTCGGATGTTATTTTATATTGAGTTGAGCCTACCCTAGCTGTGTGCTTCTATACTGTTCTCCGACTTTTTGTGTGATCAATCAACTATGTCTGCTTTTAATTATGAAGAATATGCTGAGAAAAGATCGACAGGGACGGGCACATCCCTTGGTCTCCTCGATTGCTAGATTTAACTCCTGTGAATTTTTTCGTTTGGAGATTGATCAAGGAGCTCGTCTGCACGCACATTGAAACATGAACCAGAGAGGAGTTAATGGGAAAAATCCATACGGATTTTTAAGTTATGAAACAGGAGATGAAAATGAAAATTACGACCACAGAAGCAACGGGACAAGCCCGCGTTAGTGACAGAAATCGAACATTTTTAACACGAAAAATAAATTATTTTAACAAAAAATGTTGTTTTATTAATCTGCTGAGAAATGAATATACTCGTCCGCGATTTGCTGTGTACACCCTAATTTCAAAGTTGATGAAACATCTGCGTAAATAATACCTCAAAAGAAACGGCAATAATTAGGTATGTTTTTGAAAATGTTTTGACGAAATGGTAATTTTTTTATGATGGCATAATGCAAAATCCGATTTTTATTTTTGTTTTTTAGACTTAAATACGGGTAAGAATTTTTCTGACGATGAAGATGCTTGTAAATTATTTTGTCTGAGTAATCACTCATTAAATAAATAAATAAATAGTAACATAACAACTATTACTGGACACTAGTAACAATAAATTGAAAAAAAATGAGATTATTTGTTGAAAAAATCAGCAATTCAATTTAAAAAGGAGCAGATTTCATCCGAAACAAGTTTAGCTTAACATGTTCTAAATGATTTAATGTATCACCCCCTTCAGGCTTTGCACCCTTCTTCCAAATAGTCTTTATAAATAATGATGTACCATTATTGCAGTTTTTTAGTTAGTAGGTAAAATACGTGTAAATGATGCTTCTAATTTTATTTAAAAATTTTCACAAATAGAATGTGATTTATTGGCAAAATGACATTGACCCTATGAATATGTGCGTTTTAGATATTTATGAACGACAATCAGTTAAAATAATGCATTAACACGCATTCTGAATTTAAAAGACAAAATAGACAGAATGTTCGAGATGTTTTTTTTTATATATTTTTCTTCACCATTCGCCTATAATATCACAAACTTTAAACTCAAAACTAAAACTACTCTAAAATTTGGGCGTTCATTGCAAAATAATTCTGTATACCTTGTATACCACATACACGTATACTTAGATGAACTCGCGTTTTAAATTGTGATAAACTGACACATTTTTTGACATTGTTTTAATAACATAATATAATGACAATTCACTCCCCTCCTTAACAGTTTATAAAAGTTTTAGAGCACGAAAGAATCTCGCATTCTATTCAGTCTCGAACTTGTATTTTTTAATCAGTATTGTAGCAACAGTTTATTTACTTGATAGAACCGTAGCGCTATTTAACAAAATTTGCGCCACACCTCTCAATTCTTAGTTAGTCCACCAGATTTAGGCTAGCAGCGCAGATTGGCTTTACGCTCAACGTTTCCTCTATCAGCCACTCAGATTAATGACCTACATCATGGTATATATAAGTCACCATCTATTGGAAGTCGTTAATATTGTATCTGAAGCTACTTACATTGAAAATCTCAGACTAAACTTTGCCTAAATAAAGCGGAAGATAAGAGACATTAATTATTCAAGAAAATTCTCTGGGACATGCGAAATGCAACTACTACTTTCCCCAAATAGAAAAGAAAACTTGCTTATGGCTTAGACTACGTAACTATTGTTCTTTGCTCGTATAAGTCTACATACATAAAGGAATCGTTTTATTTTCATAGAGTTATATAAAAGCATGCTTACCTCACTTTCAAAATTATCGTTACTGTTACAGTCTACCAAACCCCTCTGCCGAACAAAGGCCTGAATCTCGAGCAGCGGCGTGGATAACCGCACTGCTTCTAAGCGAGTAGAAGAAATAGTTGAGTGTTGTATGGTTATTGTGACAGACAGAAAAGTAGTCCCCACCAAGCAGTTCAATTATGATTATTTCACTTGATTAGTTAATGTTCGAATCAATTCTTTTAATATTATACAATATATTACATAAATTTTCATGCGGCACATAAACGTTGCCAAATCGAAATTTTCTTAAACTTATAAACGAACGTAACACGTTGCGAAGAATAATCACTACCCTTAATCGTTCCGTTAATGTAGTAAGTGGCAACTAAGGGAACCTGAAACAGGAAATGAGAAGAAACATCTTCTATAATAAATAATTAAATAATAACTCAAAATAATGCATAGCTGCAGTTGCCAACTCTCGATACTAAAATCACCCCTATGAGGCAATCTATGAGTTTTTAAATGATATAGATAAAAAAACGAAGTTCTTTTCTGTATCCAACTATACTTACAGTCTTGACTAGCCAAACGGTTATATTTCGTTACCTTCAGATTTACAGTCATTCACGATGGGCTCAATATTCATTTCAGATTCAGTATTTTGCATATTAGGCGGGTATAACGAATATACGTTATTCGGCCGAGTATTCGGCTAAATCAACTAATTTCACGGTATTTTGTTTTTTGCTGCGTGTGATTAAGCGTGATTGATTAAAGCCTTACACAGATGTCATGTTTTCAAAAGACAGGTAATTTACCCCGTAGCTTTTTTTATTTTGAAACACAGTAGTTTTATTTTCACGAAAAGTAAATAAAAAGATATCCGAAACGTAGAATTATCACCATTCATCTCTTATTTGAACCCTTTACCTAACTTAAAAATTTGCAATAATCACTATAAAAAAAACCTGATTTTTTATGTTTACGCGAACACTACAATATAAATCAACTTAGTTTTACGAATTTTATATCGAATAATAATTTAATTTAAATTCTCGACATAGCGAAGCGCGTGCCTCGGAAAGCATGTAAATTCATTGGTCTTGTGCCTGATTTTTCACCGGTCGTTTCGGATAACCGTCCTTTCGAAGTATGAAATTGACGAAATTGAGAGTGCACTCGTTCAACATTTAAACACTTGGGCACTATAACCCGGTCTCGCGCAGATGGCTTGTATCCGTTGTGATTGACCACCGTGACCTAAACTCGGTGTGGAGGACATTATTATTAAATTCAAACTATTAAATTCACGTATTGTATTATTTTACTCATAAAGTAATATTAATACTATAAATAAAGTAAAAAGTAATATTATACGCAATAAGTTTCGAACGTACCTATTATGTTACTTTTTGTATCGTTATTGCTATGAGCCAAAAAAATTATACTTTCTTTAATTTTTACAGGTATCCTTATGCTGTCTAGTACTTTACATGATATGATATAATATGTCAGTACTTTATCTAGTATCCTAGGTGGGCGAAGAAAAGAGTCACATTGACGAGACAGTACGTAATTTAGTAGACACTAAATTAAAATAACAAACTGGTCGACGCCGCGACGCAGCAATTAGCCTACAAAGGTTGTTTGATACTCTTGCGTTGTTAGCTGTAGCATTGTATTGCGTAACGGTTGTACTACGAGTATCACAGTGTCTTAAAAATTATAAACAATTGTATGAACTTGTAGTGGCGGTGTAATAATCCACTAACCCATATCGTCCCTTGAGTGTCGTAAGAGGCGACGGAATGAAACAAAAAAAAAAGAGATGGGCAGCAGCATCTTCCTAATAACAGTTAGAAAATAAAATAATGCGGTTGCCAAACCACCTGTCAATATGACAATCTATTAGGAGGTCATTTTCATATGGGGAAATGCTTACGCATACTTGTCTCGCGGGGGCAAGGACGGCTTATGTCAGACTCGCACCGACTAAAGCCCCGAGGTACGAGCACTCATAAGCACAAGCCCTCCTAACCCCAGCGACGGATCCGGTCTATGGC
>DWHP01000732.1:0-18231 GCA_018247895.1 Parnassius honrathi
AACCTAGTTTTAAGCGTAGGCTCCAAAGTAAACCTAAGTTTGAAACTGTTGAAAAGATGACAGAGAAAAGTTATGAGGTTAACACACAAACGTACAATTGAAATGAATACCCCTTCGTTTTTGAAGTCGGTAAATAAGAGTTATAAATGTGCAATAAATATAGAGCAAACCACCGAGGCATTCTTTGTGAAGTAATATAATATTCTTGAAACTGCTAAACTTTTATTTGAAACAAAATTCTCAATTAAACGACATTGTGTAACAAAAAATCTTCACCTCCGTTATTAATTTAATGTCGATACGAAAACGTTAGTGTCAAAAACTTGTGTTAACGACACGTTGTCGCTTTCAATGCTCAAAATCATGGCGTGAGGTCTTATTACAAAACGTGGTTTATGATGAGTCTTGAAGAATGGTTAAAAAATAAATCTTATTTTATACTTTACTTTGCATGTATTATTATGTGCTCGAACATTTTTATTTCATTCATTTTGTTATGTGGACGAAAGAAATAACAGATCTTTGTTATCTGATAATAAATTTATTATTATTATGAAACTAATTATAAAATTGTACTTTTTGTAATAAGACAAATTTTTATGTCTTATTTTAACAGAGATATAAAAAATAAAAATTCTTCTTCTTTAATCTTTATATTATAAGGAATGACTACAAACTACGAAGGCGAGTTTGGTGCTTAAGTTTTAAACTTTATTTAGTAACGATAATATCGAATACTTATTTTCCCTAAATAATTCCCAAATGTATATGCTATGTCCTATAGAATCCATTTGACCCCAAGGCTGTCCGTAGACACCATGATGATATTGCATTTTCTGTCGCATTTACCACGAGGAGTGTTCTGAGGAATTGTTCGAAATAATTCCAGTCGTCAAATTTCACAAACGCAAATCGCGACAAAATTCACGATACCATTGGCGGTGCTCTACCGTGTGATTTAGTAGGAGTTTTGTTCCTCACGCGACTTCTTTGTGGAGTCGTTTACTACCGCCGACTTTCCGGACCGATACGGCTTATGGACGTTCAAGAAATGAGCTTACTCCTTTTGAAAAGGCCAGCAAAGCACCTGCAATTTGCAACACCTAGAGGTGTGCATTTGTTATGTCTCGTATATAACAATTACATGCTTAAACTTGCTGCTAATCTCCATAGACTGCTTAAAAGGAAGGATTTTTTCCATAGTTACCACGTTTGGTAGATGGTTTGAAAACTGCAGATTATAAGACACCATTATCCGGAAAAAATCCACACGAGCAATGCACTCGAGCATTTTGCCCAAAAGGGTTAAGCTAGCCCCAATTTAAAATACAAGGTAGAATAGAATATTATTGAGAAATTATATGCATTATTTTAAGCTACAAAAGATAAAAAAATCAATAAAGCAATATTGAAATAATTGTAATACATTATAAGTGACCAGTAATAAAAAATAATATCATTCTAATTTATTTAACTACATATGCAGTTTTTTTTTATTCTTTCGAATATATTCACGTGTGTATTTTTTTGTGTTAAGGATTGGTAAAGAACACCATGCTTAATATATTTATTGTATAATGTGTATATTATATAAATTTATGTTTATTAGTGTGTACAGAAGGAAATAAATATTTATAAAATGGTGGGGTGTTTTATTTAATTTTATTTAATTATAAGGTGCCCAGAGGAAAATTAGGAAAATATAAAGATTTTTTTTATAGTAGTTAGTTAGTTTAGTGGTTTTTGTGGCTCATAGATATCTACACATATCCCCGGTTACGAAACAAAATGCGGATACGTTGTCACCCGTGAGGATTTAGATAGCATGCCAAAAGATCGTGCGTTGCGGATTAAATTATTAAATTCTTACTCAAGTCTCTGGCACCACCACAACTATAAGAAAAATGAGTTTATGTTACATTTAGATACTTGAGGTCGAGAGCAGTGTACTGTTTAAAATTGGCTTCTGCTGCTAACTTGTACGTTTACAACTTAGCAGCAGAAGTGTTGTTGGTATCACAATGTATTCCATGTCGCCCATGATTATGGTACTATCAGTATACTACACCTTTTGTTACTTTGTACAATTAGGCAGCCTTATCGCTAAACAGCGATCTCTTACAGGCAAACCTTGGTGAAGGAGATCTTTTTCATTTAGACATATAGAAATGTGTATAAATATTAGATAATTAAGTATATATTGCTAATGTAAGCAGTATATCGTATATAAGACAGTGTCATAATGAGATACATAATATTATACACACATATACACCTACAAATACGCACATACACACACATACACACACACACACACACACACACACACACACACAGGCACGCACGCACGCACGTACGCACGCACGCACGCACGCACGCACGCGCGCGCACGCACGCACACACACGTACACGCACACGCACACGCACACGCACACGCACACACACACGCACACACACACACACACACACACACATATATACTAACATTATATCATCTAGAATGTTTTCCAGTGTGCTGTAAAAAGTATAGCAATCGGCAGTAAATATTTACTCGAGCGAGACACGCTCTAAGCTTCCGTTTCGATAACAGAGATAATGTAGCTGTATGTGTGTGTAGTCAAGTATTAAATAATTTTATTTAAACAGCTGTGTTGTCGTGTAAGATCATCCGTTTTGTTATATGTATGTGTGCCCTTCCGGTACAGCCAATTAAAGGCCACTGCTGAACATAGGCTTCCCCCTACATTGCCCTAAAAACGGATATTTGTCATAGTTGCTCTACTCAGCTTATTATGTCCACAGTTGGACGAGGGACTTGTGTTGGCTCGATTGGAGTAAGATCACGCTTTCACAAACAACAGTGTTCACGTATATTGCATGTATGAGCCAGCTCGAACCGGAGTGGTAACGCAAACTCACAGAAGACCAGCGTGAAGTAGAAGCTCTGTTTCTGAATTTCGTCTGGCGAGTACACGTGGCCGGGGACCCATTTTTTCCCCTTAACATGGTAGCGGAGTTAAATAGCATACTATCCCAAGAGGGCACCAGCACCCCTGTGAATCCCTCGCTGAGCAACCACGCCCGAGCTAAAAGAGTCAGAGCACATCAGCAGAATTAGTGAGAAACTAATTCGACTTCCTTCGGAATTCGTGCTTTCTGGTATCTCTCTAAGGCTATCCAAGGGAACTTTTGTCAACCATCTCTCCCATCCTTAAACAGGCAGGATGACTCTCTAGTCTGTGTCGCAAAGGACAAAGCCGATCTGCTGGACTCTCTCTTTGCGTCCAATTCGACTCTTTATGACGGGAGTAACACACCGTTGCCCATCCCGCGGTATGAGTGCTCCATGCAGGATGTGGTGCTTACCCAACGCTCGATGCGCAGAGCACTCTGGACATCAACAAGTTGAGTGGCCATGGCAAGGAAGACGTATGCTCCGGAGGTGACACTGGTTTTAATGCGTCTTTTCCGGTACTCCTACTACCTAGGCGTAGTCCCGAATTCATGAAAGACAGCTTTAGTGCACCCGATCCCTAAAAAAAGGTGACCGCTCAGATCCGTCCATCAGATCCGCTATAATCTCCTTGTTCTCCAGAACAATGGAAACAATTATTAACTGTCAGCTCATGAGGTACCTCGAGGTTCATCAGCTGATCAGTGGCCACCAGTACGGTTTCCATTGGGGTCGATCGTCTGGGATGTTCTGGGTTATCTGACTCATAGATGAGCGAAGGCAGTAGAGTCCAAGGGGGAGGCGTTGGCCGTTAGTTTGTACATAGCGAAGGCCTTCGATCAGGTTCGACACAAAGCGAAACTTACGAAACTTTCTTAATCTCACAAAAATAAATATTGCAGTTGGATCACCAGTTTTCCTGCAGATCGGAGCATCAAGGTCGTAGTAGACGGTGCATGCTCTGATTACAGCCCATTGATGCTGGTTCTCCACAAGGCTAAAAGGCTAAAGCGCCGTAGAAAGAGAGGGGGATACTTCCTCTCCTACGCCGCGCCCGCTGTCTCTCTTCATCCGTCTTACGAATTATCGATCAGGATATGTGACCTGACCCGAGTTTAACATTTTTTACCCATTACAAAAAGTGTACAACGCCGCTAAAGTAGTTTTCACTTCAATAAGTTTTCTTCCTCGCACAACTTTCTTGTGAAATTGACCACCACCAGAGATTTTTCCGGACCGCTACAACTTAGGGACCTTCAAGCCGGCAATGCATCTGCAATTCCCCTGGTGTTGCAGTTGCTCATGGACGGTGGTAATCACTTACCATCGGGTAAGCCACATGCTCGTTTGCCCCCTCTCCTATAAAAAAAATCAACGTAAAACAGAAGCTTAACGCTGCCGTGTTTAGTATGGTGTGTGTATGAGCTGAGGAATCTTTTCACTGGAAACAAGGCATTCTATGTTAGTCCTCAGAGGTGACGGGAAAATGCAGATGCGTTACCTGCATTTTGATTCCGGATTGAGGATAGATGTGAATATATATGGACCGGAGAAACCACTTACCATCAAGTGGATTATGTGCTCGTTTGTAAAAAAAAATCTTTGGGAGTACGTGGGTGAGTACCATACCTACCAAGACTTTCGAAGAACGTATGTGACAGAGGCAATGACAGACATCGATGTTTTCCCCAATTTTGGCATTGAGCACTATTCATTTATTTATTTAACCTTTAATATACACCCTATACTAAAGGATATAAAGGGTGGACTTAATGCCTTATGGCATTCTCTGCCAGTCAACCCTGGATAATTTGAGAAACCGCGACTGGTGTAAACAATCACGTCATTAATAAACAATAAGGATGTAAAACAAAATGAAATACAAATGAGTAGAATAGACATAGCTAGTAAATATACATACTTATGTAATATATGAAATGCAAGTGTGTTTTTACCCCTGAAGAGTAGGGTGGAATGCCTCGTGTCCAGTAAAAAAGGGTCTCCGGATCTCTACACTCTCCAGCAGTATTAACCTGCTATTTTTCGTTAGTATACTGTGAGAGCGTGGTCTTTCCCCGTCGAGCCGACCCATTCGTGCTACAACCAAAATATAGCTACATCGTGGCTCCACCACGTATCAAAAAAGTAATTTTGTATAAGAAATAACTATATATGAATAGACATCTAAGGATTAAATCGTGTGAATAACACAATAAACAATGCATCGTGAACACGTCAAACAGGCGTAAGGCATTTGCGAGCGGTCGCTAACTTGAATTTTATGTGGTTTATTATTCGAGTGTGTTATTCTGCAATCCACTCACAATAGAATAGAATAAAGTAATTTTTATTCAAAACTAGCTGTTCCTCGCGACTTTGCTCGCGTGGAATTTTTATTACGATTGAATTTCATGGATTTTAATTTTTTTGCATACAACCCTAATTCTTTTTCTAAAATAACATCAACTATTTTCCAGTGAAAGTCCCTAAATAATCAGTCCAGCTGTTTTGAAGATTACGTGGAACAAACAGACAGACAGACAGAAAATTTTTTTTGTTATAAGTACCGTACGTACTTTCATATGCATTTTTAAAAAGATATCATTTTGACATTCAAATAGAAACTTTAATTTTATTTATTTGTATACATAGATTACGAAATAAAAAACGAATATTAGTGAAAAAGTGAAAAAAACTTAGCAGCTATCCTATTTTTGTCGTTTTTTAAAGGCCTACGATAGAATATTCTTAATCAAAAGTAAAATACTCTTTAATGTTTAGGCTTAAACATGAAACATTTCAAGTGATACAAAAACCAAGCCAAAACCATGCTCAACTTATTTTGTAAGAACGTAAAATGGTGAATCGACTCAGTTTGAAGAGCACCTCTCTACCTCCTACAATTGCGTGCACCGTCACCATCGGTAGACCACGAAAGAAACAGCACCGTCGATAATGTTTCTTTTCTTTTCTTTTAAAAAAAGTTACCACTACACTAGGCTTTACTCCTGTATCGTGAATGCAGTTTACAAATACAAATTGCACAAGGACAAACAACAGACCCGGAACAATTATTTGTAGGCCATACGAATACATGTTCCGAGCGGGATTCGTTGCTAAGCCAATATGCCACGGAGAGATCAAATATAAAACACTGTGATTTAAAAAATATTTTCTAATAAACGACTTTTTGAAATGGTTTTAGTAAAAATATCATCTGATAAAATAAGGGTTACCTGACGGTAAGTTGGTTGCAGAACAGCCAACGAACAGCTACAGTTACTTTAAAAAAAGTTTAGGGACGCCATATCGTCTATTTAAACTGGCTCTCTATACTCTCCACACTGGGAAACAGCAATGCAATCAATTCCCCATAAACCCGGACTTCTATTCAGAACCGGTGCTCTGTCACCACATGAGTAGTTCCGATTATCTAGTCATGTGTTTATTACCCAGTGAAACCACTACAGTGTTTCTAATCTTACGAGCTTAATGCTATTTTTTTAAAGAATAAGAGTCACAAACGAGCACACAATCCACCTGATAGTATCTGTTTGCTGTGGCCCATAGACATCTACATTTATCCTCGATTAAGAATCAAAATGTAGATGTGTCGTCACCCCGAGGACTAAGATGGCATGTCTCGTTTCCACTCACCTTACGAAACACAGTAGTATCAAGTTACTATTTTACGCTGGTATTCTGTGAGAGCGTGGTCCTTCCCCGGTCGAGCCGACCCATTAGTGCTACAATCATAATATAGCTGCAGCGTGGCTCTACTACGTATAAAAAAACTGATGCAAAAACAATCTATGCCACTTTCCATCTTAGTGTTTAAGAGTGATGGCTTTTAAATCATGGTAGCTTCGGAGCTAAGTACTCTCAATTTCATTTGCGAGCATCCTGAGTTTGATCTTTGCCAGAATTTTAAAAATCGTTAAGCACTAATTTACAACAGTGATGAAGGAAAACCGCGAGGAAACCTTCAGGTCGAAGGAATTAAATATTTAGAGGTTACGTGACGCCCATTCTACAACTGATCTGCTCGTATTCACAATATCCCTCTTAAAAATAATAGGAAGCCTGATCCCAACAAAGTGACATGTAAAGGCTGTAAACTTTATTTATTTCTAAGCTCTAAACTCGCAAATAACCTTCTTTGTTTCAAGTTGGTTACAATGATCAATTACCATGAGGTGAATTGCAAGCAAAAGACACAAATTTAAAAAATTACTCAAGTGCAGAATCACCCAAACTATCCCAACAAGGTCGCGCGAGATCGCACGGCTTAGTGCACGCTCTTTACGCGAACAATTAGCACTGATAACGCGATCCAGCTGATATCAGTCAGATAGCGAAGACCCGCGATCTCAACGCGATGGAATCTCACCTACCACTTTGCTGACGAAGTTTGTTCAACCGAACACAATTTTACGTCTATATAAACATGTGAAATTGTAATATTTGCAGGAGTTTTGATGTGTGGTGCTTTGTACGGGAATAGTTAGAATAAGATTTTAGTAAGGTGTAATTGCGTAACTCAATAATTTATATATTTTAATGTAAATTTACCATATAGGATCCTTCAGAGATTAATTTAAAAATGGAAGAAGAAATGCTGCTTGGAGAAGATCAAGAGTATGTTAAAATAAATCAACTTTACGACGAGTGTCTTGATTATTTAAAAAAATCAACTTGTATAAATGAAGAAGAGGGTAAAGAGGAAGTTCTAGAAGAGAAAAATAAGGGTCTAGATTACGACACAAAAGCTTCTATAGATAACATTAAGAATAACAATAATAAAGAGAATGAGGAGATACCTAAAATTGGATTCAAAGTTGTGAACGAATTAAAATCAAATGAGAGCGTTAACTCCTTGCCAGGGGAAATAAAATCGGAGAGATTAAGAAAATTGTCCCAGCAGCTTCCGAGGATAATCATAACACAAAGCAACACTAGCTTAAACTTAAAACGAGATGAGAAAAAGCAAACGCTCGAAAACCACATGCCAATGAAGAGTTCCTTGAAGAAATCAGCCAGTGAAAACAACAAATATACGTATGAGTAAGTATTCAGTAAATGTGAGTGAAGACTCGTTAAATTTTTTATTGACATTTCCGTAGTAAATTATAGAAACGAAACAAATGAAAATTTTTGTGTAAAATATCTATTAAATATTATATGTGTAAAAACGTACTACAGAGGCATTTTACATAAATTGAAATTTAATTAAATTTTTAACACAAAAAGGTAAAAAAAAATGTTTTACCGTGTTCTGGTGGTGTAAGAATAACTACTATCCTACATCATCCCGTGGGTGTCTTAAGAGGACACAGAGGAAAACAAATCAGGAGATGGGCAGCAGTTTTTTCTTAATAACGATTAAAAGTAAATAAAAGTGCGTTTGCCAATCTGCTTGCCAAGTGTGGTGACTATGGCAAATTACCCCCCTATGACACAATCTATGGCGAAGGTCTATGTTGAACAGCGAACTTTATTAGAAGTAATGGTGAAAGTAGAAACTGTTTTGAAATTTTTTATATAATAAAGTAATTTCTACATCATAGTCTTAGCAATTAGATTGTGTTGCATACATTTTTATGATCTCTCTAATTATAATCTCTGTGGTTTCGTGAAAATCCACTTATAAAGGACTAGCAACTAGCGTGGAACGTATATAGGTTGTTACTTTACTTAACTATTTTAACTTAAGGCGAAATAGTATCGTGGTCACGAGTGAGGAGCTCATGTTTGGCCGCCCCCGCGTAAATTTATTGCACGATATTTATTTAATTTTTTTTAAATGAAATATACTAATTTATTTGAAAATAAACCCATAATTTCCCCATGTATTTACTGATGAACATATAGAAAGAATTAAATTGCTTTAATTACTTTCGAATGAATCTACTTTTTCCCTTAATGGACGTACCTAAAATTGTAGATTTTGAGGAAACTTTTTGATATTTTTGTATCGAGCCAAAATGTGTCAATTGAGCTTTGGCCATTATAATTAACTAAGGAAAATCTTTAACTTATAAAATTATTAAAAAAAATAAGTTCGTAGTTTTTAATGACAAAAAATTGATTTTCTGCGTATCTATAAAGCGTGAAAATGCCACTTTTGGCGCCCATTTCCCCTTAACGTCTAATGGTCAGTATAGTGCTTAATCTAATCCCTACAACAAAGATAATGCTAAACTCGATGCTGTCAGGAAGATTACTTTAGACAATGTAACCATGTCATGGCTGAACGAATACTCGAAGTCTTTCGTTGGGTAGCCATGAGAGACTTCTTTTAATCTATTTTTGATGTACTTCACATGTTCTCAATTTTTTTAATTACATAGACATTCAGGTTTGCTTACAATATCTTATTTCACCGCCGATCACGTGCATATAAAGTGCCTAAAATAGTGATTTGTAATTTTATTAGTGCCAGTAGGGATCGAACCCGGGTCACTCGTGTTTTGTGAATTTTACCACGAGCGCTTTGCGCATAAATTCTAACTATGCTTAACGGATTTAAAGACCAATTTATCTGGACATATGTTGAAAATGTTGGGTTTTTGCGATTGTTTACGGGAGAAATGAATATCAAAAAAAAATTTTTTTAATTAAGAGGCTACAATAACTTCTTTAAGCAACACTAATTTAAGTATACTTAATATTTAGACTGCCATTTGTACTTGGATTTGGATTTTTGAGTCCACCAATTTTAAATCCTTTGGTAGTATTCAGAAAATATTTAAAATTCAATTTTCTTCAAAGTTCAGTCAAATTACTAACTTAGCTTTTATTAAAACGAACCATACATTAACTTTCCTAAGAGCATTTTGTCTGGAGATTTTGGGTTTTGTCGGGAGTCTGGAGGCACCATATAAATGTCGGGAGAATCCCGACGAATCCCGACCATCTGGCAACACTTATCCTAGCCTCTAAGCTATTATTACATATATTTAATCTATGAATGTAAATAACATTGATCTGTCTGCATGCAATATGGAAATAAGTAGCTTTTATTCAGCTCGGGGGATCATTTGTATGCTTTGACGATATAAATATGATTGTGATGGAACTCTGAGAAGAGAAAGATAGTAGTACCATTAGAAATTAAGGCTATATTTTAGCAAAAAAGCTAGATTTTCTTGAAATGTTGAAACATTTTCTTAAATAGCCTTTGATTATCTTGTACATGGTAGAGTTACGCTGCAGCTATATTACGATTGTAGCACGAATGGGTCAGCTCGACCGGGGCAGGACCACGCTCTCATAAAATAGCAGCTTAATACTGCTGTGTTTCATACGGTGAGTGTAGAGATCCGGAGACCCTTTTTACTGGAACGAGGCATTGAATTTTAGTCTTCAAGGGTGACAACGGATTTGCGTTTTGATTCTTAATCGAGAACAAATGTAGATGCCTATGGGGCACAGCATCCACTTACCATCAGGTGAACTGTGTGCTCGTTTGTCACCCATATTCTATAAAAAAAATCTTAAATTAACACCACATTAATAGATCCTATTCAAGCAACGTCGGAGCTGTTCACTAGTATAAGACATTGTCAAACGGAGAAATTGCAACGTTTATGAAAAGAATTAAAAAGCAAAATTACAGTCCAAGTACCCGCCACTGTTGGACACTGGCCTGCTCGTGTTTATTGCATTGCATAGAGGGTTCGTAATATCCCTCTTATACCTCAATCTATGGGGCCTTGCCATAGATACCCAATTTATGTTCAGCAGTGTCCTTGATAATACGGATGGATATAATACGGATGGATAAATAGAGAGTTAAGGAATCACATGAATTTCATGAACGCACTATGTGGAAAACCTCCCGATACCATCCACAACATCTGGATGCTTGGCGGTCCACCACTGTACATTTCATTAGGAGTTTTCTTCCGCGTACGACCTCTCTGTGGAATAGTTTACCATCGGCAATTTTCCCTTCTTAAAGGCCGGCAACGCATCTACAATTTTCCTGGTGTTGCAGTTGTTCATGGGCGACGGTAGTCACTTGACATCGGAAGTGCCGTATGCTCGTTTGCACCCTCTCCTATAAAAAAAGAAAGCATGTTCCCGAAAATAATACTTTATCCTTTATTTTTTCTCTTTTTTTCATTGACGAGCACATGATAATACAGCACTTATATACTTTTTAAATAGAATAAGTTAACGAACAAGAACACAGTCTACCCGATGGTAAGGGGATACTGTGACCAAAAGATATCGTCACGTCAAGGTACGTTTATCCTCGATTAAGAATCAAAATGCAAACGCGTTGCCACCCCTGAAGACTACACACACCCTCTCCCGGTTTATTTCCCTCTGCGTCCTCTTACGAAACCCGAGGGACTTTGTAGTGTAGTGGATATTCTTGCACCGCCACTGCACGTTTTTTCAAGAACAAGTGAGTGTTTAAATATTCTTTTTGCAGTGTTAAACACCAGCCCACTTTTCGCAACAGAACTGCTTATGGCGACTTTCCAAAACGTTTGGTTTCAAAGAACGGGGTCGAGAACGTAGCCTTGATAACCAACGTACCTTTCGAGAAGATACGACTGCTAAATGATACCTTCCATACATTGGTAAATGATTTATATTTGTTTTACTAATATTTATTAATATAATTATTACGTGGCAGAGCCACGCTGCAGCTATATTACTGTTGTAGCACGAATGGGTCGGCTCGACCGAGGCAGGACCACGCTCTTACAGAATACCAACGTAAATTAGCAGCTTAATGCTGCAGTGTTTCGTATGGTAAGTCTAGAGAACCGAAGACTCTTTTTACTGGAAACGAGGCATTCCATCTTAATCCTCACGGGTGACGACGAAGAAGGAAAGGGCTTACTCTTTTTTAAAAGGCAGGCAACGCACCTGCGATTCCCCTGGTGTTGCAGTGGTTCATAGGCGGCGGTAGACACTTACCATCAGGGGAGCCGAATGCTTGTTTGCCGCCTCTTCTATAAATAAATGAATTTTTATAATAATTCCGTCTTTTAAATGCGTTCTGCCACAGAAGGAATTTCTCTTGAATCGTGAAAAGACTTTTCGTCATCAGCATTATACAGACCTCCATGAGTCCACTGCTATGCATAGATAGGTATTACGTGAACGTCCAAGTAGAGAATCTAGGAGGTCCTTAGTACAAGAAACTTTCTAATCTGGACTCTTATCTTCGAACACCTAATTCCTTTGTACTTACGTCGTTGTATCTTATTTGGTATTTTAATAAAATGAGTATTGGAGGATAAATATTAAGAATACCACAAAGTACAATCTTGACTCATCTACACCTTCGACTTACTGCATATCAACCGTCATATGTATGGTGACCTTTTCACACTCTACTCGCCGGTACAAAGCTGCCTCTCTAGAATCTTGTTTCCCCATTGGTGACAGTTGACTGACAATTGGTCGAACTATATAAAAATGTATGCTAAGGAAAATAATTTTAACGTCAACTTGATATCTGTACAATAAAATACTGCAAGACATTATGTTCTCAACATAACTAAAGTAAACAGCTTCGTAGCGGAAACATCCGTCAGAAAAAGTCCGTGCATAAGCAGCTGAGCTAATTCATTAACCCATTTCGATTCACAATTCAGAGTAAATGCCGAAAATACCATTTTTTTAAATAAAGTATTTAATTATAATCATTAAGTTATATGTACTACGTACTAGAGAAGCTATTCCAAAAAAAAATCTGCCCTACTCTGTATCCGCACATGCGCGGGAAACCGTAGAGTCGCGCATGCGCAGTTGATATAAACGCGCGAAAATTGTCATAATAAATAATTGTTTATTTAGATTGTATTGTTAATGAGTACGTTTTTTAGTTTTCGTTTATTTTGCATATGTGGTAATTTAATATAAAATTATTATTAGCGCCGCTCCGCGCTGCATGAATATCGAAGCCACAATAACAGGTGTACGGATTGCAGTACAGTTCAGTGACAGAACATAGTGAATGTTCGGAATGTACCTAGTTGCGTAGTACATATGCATCGATAATTATAATATACTAAAGCGGAAGTTCTTTTTTGTCTTTTTTTCTATTTGTTTAAACATGCTAATCTATGGAACTAGCAGCCCGATTTGAAAAACTATTTTTGTCACAAGGAATAGTATAAGCTATCTAGCATTACGCTACATCTCTCAGGTAGCTTTAAATATTTATTTTTGTTAAGCAAATCAGAAAATAAAGCGCTCCCGAAATATTTCATCCGCGTGCGCTGGCGTAATGGCTAGTGATACGTAAACATAATGTTCTTCAAAATATAAACCTTTACTCCATCTAAAAAAAGTCCGCAATATCATATGCCTATTTCTAACATGAGCCGCAATAAGGAATTTTGTGAACAAAGTTATTGAAAATTAAAAAGCGATTTATGAGCTTTAGTATTAGGCATGGCATAATAATACTTACGAATGAATGTCACTTCGTAATCAAGACAATTGTATGATATTCATAACAAATTTAAATCTGCCAAGTCGAGCCAAAAAACGGCACGTCCGTACCATACTTTTCTCGAAGCAATTAAGGCCATTTTCGACCCCCTTTAACTTCATCGTGGATAGAACTAGAAACCTGAATTTTCAAAAACTAAGCAGGCATTGCATATACACGGTATATTTTAAATTTCATTCAATTCAAACTAGTAGTTTAGGAATTATAACTAGTCAAAGGTTCTTAATTTTGTCACTCAATAACTGACCGATCATCAAAACTTAAAGGCACTTTTAGCTGATATAGAAGCTTCAAACTTAGAACACAATTAGTGTTTAGCGTATAAATCAAGAAAAAACTAAAATATTTTTCAATTTCGGTCCAGTTTTCTTGACACATTAACTGCATAAATAAATTTGTAATTCCATATAAATATTTAGGATTACAAAGTTACATTTGCAGTGAATGAATCGGTGTACCTGTATATGTATAATATAATGGAATAACAGGTGTACATAGGTACTTTGTTGATAATCAAGGAGTAGAAGGTACTGGAAGGAAAAAAAGTAGGACTATCTGCAAAAAGAAATGAGATGCCATCAAAAACATAACTTGTAAAAACCCTCAGTTCTTCTACCGTAAAAAGTTGTGAGATCCATGTAATACCAAGTCGGTTAATTTGTTCAGTCCCTACTTAAGGGTCCTTCTATTTTAAGCTATTACGTAATTAACTAACCTCACAACATTTAATAGTGACCATATGATTGTTAAAAATCTTTTATGTTCCAAATATATAGATTGACTTGGCAATCGCACTAAGCAGTCTAATTTAATATAATATGTATTACTTGTCAGATACATTGTGTTTTCATGCAATGGCCAAGTCAATCTATATATTTAAAACATAAAAGATTTATATGTTTTAGAATACATGACATTTTAATTCCCAATCAAGCAAATAAGGCACAGGCCACTTAGCATCGGTATTGGAAGGTAGATAGACTGTGCTTGGTCACCCTTACTTGTATAAAAGGTTTTATCTTACTTTAAATTTCCGGCCTTTTGTCTGCTTTTCAGTGCCATTTGGAAACGTCGAGAATTTAAATGTGATAAAACGAGTCAAATTAGTTTTATTAAGCCAGTTGATAAACTAAATTTATTAAAGGCCGGTCCTTTTTACTCTGGTAAATTTCTCACAAATTCGCTTCTTAAAGATGGCTATCCTAGCTACAGTAGGCCCGTAGTACGGTGTCGCGTGTCGATCAAAATGAGTTACTATGGCGCTAGTTTGAATTAGTGATTATAGCAGGTCGTTCATAATGACAAGTAATTCTTTATCTGCTTAATAACAAACATAATTAGTGAATATTTATAACCAATAAAGAACATAAAGCCGTGGTACGTCGGGTGCTAAGTGCAATCCGATTTCCACCGTCAGCCACGAAATTGTTAATAGTAATTTTAATTCCTGATTTAACACGTGCTTGGCAGCAAAAGAAAACACTGTAAGGACCTGCATGTCTGAAAGGACCTGCATGTCAAAACTTAAGAACATTTTTTTTTGTTTCGGGACTGTTTTTCGAATACTAGTGGAACCGCTTCTTCATATATTTAGCAACTGTTCAAAAACTGCGACGTATCCAGCACAGTGACACGTGACTAGAGTAGTTCCTGTTCCTAAAGGTAAAGCAGATTTATATTATGTGGCAAATTACGGACCGGTGGCCGTGTTGTCGACGCCGACCAAGGTGTATGAGCCAGATATCCAGAAGCGCTTGTACGATCAGGTACGAGCTCTACTCTCTGATGTGCAGCAAGCGTTTCGTCCGGCACGCAACACTGCAACCAATATTCTTCTTTTTGTGGTTTATCTTGACTTCAAACAATTCTTTTGGCAATGTTGATAAATATATTCTATTAATAAAGCCAGCAGAATTGCTAGCTACATAAGAGACCGACAGCAATACGACGAATTTAATGAGTGCGAATCAGAGCTATATACAAGGTCCGAAATAAGTAAAGATTTCAAGAAATAAAGGTGATAAACTAGCACACAGTCCAACTGATGGTAAGTGGATGCTGTGACCCATAGATTTACATGACATATGCCCTCGGTTAAGAATGTTTGTAATTACTCTATGGTTAAGAATCAAAATGCAAACGCGCTGTCACCCCTGAAAGGTTGGATTTGCAATAGTTTGATAGAAGTTTGGAGGAGTAAGGTGTTGTATTTAGTAGAGATTTGGTCCCCAATTTTATGAATGGGTAAGAGATGGAAAGACGATTCCAATATTATTATGAAAGCTAGATAGCGTACATAATTTTTCAGTAAAGTTCAACATGAATGTAAGACCATGTCAAAGACTTATTAACCTCCGCGACTTTGGTAGCGCCGCATCGTCGTTGCGGTGGTGATAGGGCTATGGGTGGAGAAGAGTATCGGTATTGCGAGGCGCCGCTCCCCCTACCCTCTGCAGCCAAATTATAGTTGGCGGCAGAGCCATAAACTAGATCCAGCGCTGGGATCAGGAAGACTAGTGCTACTGAGCGCTCGTTTTTCCTGGTCTCAAGAACTTCGCGCATTGGACACGAAAGCGTCTGTTTGCACCATATGTTCTGTTGAAATTACCTGAGAAGGAGATGGGGAAAGAGTAGTGATCCGAGCAGAGGCAGCCATTTGGTGGCTAGCGCTGGTGGGAGCCGGATGTTGGTGAAAACGTTCCCGTTGTCCTGCAAATGTGCGTACAAGATGGAACAAGATAGGGTTTTAGTCGGTGCGAGTAAACGTTAAGAGACTTTTGCGGGAACACAGTACAGCGCAGCTCCCGCCGTATCCTTAACAGTTATTATTTGACCACCCAGAAATACATGAACACTAAGAAATCGTTTCAGTTGAGTTAGGAAGCCTCCGTTTTCCCCCTCACCCTCCTGCTATCATTTTGAGGTTAGGTTTATGGGATTTACTTTTAAATTTTTCTCAATAACGGTGTATTATCTTTTCATGGGAGTGGTGTCGAGGTGTAGGGGACGTTCGCCTCTCCTCCCTCTCCCATTGTCCCTCCCTCCTAATGCCAAACGATTCTAAATTTTTACCCCCCTGAAGACTAGGATACAAGAGGAATGCCCCGTTTCCTCTAAAAAGAGTCTCCGATTCTCTATACTCACTATACGAAACACAGCAGGATTAAGCTGCTATTTTAGTGTTCTGCGAGAGCGTGATCTGACCCCGGTCGAGCCGACCCATTCGTGCTACAACCACAATATAGTTGCAGTGTGGCCCTTCCACGTTAAAAATATAACTTAATTATAAATATTGCGGAATGTATAATACAATACTAAAATAATTTCGGACGATTACGATGGAAGTAAATTGAATAGCTTTTATTTCGTGTTAGCTCGCAATTCAACAGACAATTCGCTAACAAACTTTTCGGATAGTTATCCGAAAACTCAACTTTGCTAATTTTAACTTTTTAGATGCAACAATATACAACACTAATGCAAACAATGCCATTTAAAATGTAACTACGTCCACTAATAACGAATCCATCTTCTTATAGATTATTAAATATACGTTTTTTTTAAAACAGTATATTTGACAAAATACTGTTTTGATTTTTAATTTAAAAAAAAGATATGGTTTTAAGACCCAATTTGCTTATAAGTAGTAATAAAAAATTGGAACAACTGGGAATGTATATATTTACATTTAAAAGATTGCAAATACACATTTGACAATAACCTGCCAGACCAATTTCGATATCTGCAGTAGAACCAGATTAACCGACATAGCCCAACGGATCAGTAACTGAAGTGGCGACGTGCCGGCCATATAGCTCGAAGAACCGACTACCGATACAGTTGAAAGTTTCTCGAGTGGCACACTAGTACTGGTAAGCTAAATGCAGGGTGACCTCACATAAAATGGAGTGAAACCCTGATAAGAGATGCAGGAAGTCGATAAATGCAGGTGGCTCAGGACCATGTTTTGTGACATTCCTTGGGAAAGGCCTACATTAGACTTATAAAGGTATGTTGTAAATTCCAACCCAAATCCATTCTCTAGTTTTTGTGTGATGCGATTAGACAGATAGACAGACGATAACGTTTCAAAACGAAATTGTTTCGGCATCTGTATACAGATGCAATTTTTGGGTGTAGTACACCCAATTGAAATTTCAACAAAAAAAAATGTCATGTTAGATCATTGAGCTATTATGCACTACGTACTAGAGGCGAGACTGCATTCAGCTACTCTGTTCCACTCAACTGCGGTGCATACACCACACCATAATCAGTCACTCGCTAGGCGCTTGTAGAGTCGTCACGTGTTGTGTTGATTTAAAAAAAAATCTCTTGACAAAAAAAATGCCGTCGTGTGTATTTAGATATTGCACGAATAATTCAATAAATGCCAGTAAAAACCAAGGAATTACTTTTCATCGGTTAATAAAATACTTAATCAATAAAAATGTATTATTAAGATTAATAATGAAACAAATTATTCCTAAGACGCCATCGAGTGTCATGGACTATAGATTACGAAATTAATTTGTTCAGATGCGACTTTTCTGTGGGTACTCAAGTATAGGACAAATATATTGTTATACACATGTTTTTTTGTAGAAACATATATAAGTTATCATAATTAGGCTAAATTTTTTATATTTAAATCTGCTCATTATTCTTTTATTTTATTTTTAGGTTTCCATGTCAAAGTCAAAGTGGAATAAATTCGTCCATTTTTAACTCTCGCGTGCCCGGCATTTATGAACGACTCATATTCTAATTTAAATAAATATATTTGTAATTTAAG
>DWHP01000733.1:0-18229 GCA_018247895.1 Parnassius honrathi
GGCTCAGGACCGTGCTTTGTGGCGTACCTTGGGGGAGGCCTATGTTCGGCAGTGGACTTGTGAAGGGCTGTAATGATGATGATGATGATGATGAAGTAGTTCGTACATTGTTATTGTACCCATATTTTACTTAAAAAAGTATAAGATTACTGAAGTATAAGATAATCAATAACAATTACTTGTAATATATATTGAATAAAAATTGTCTATTCTATTCCATTCTGTTGTACTTGCTTAATTAATATTGTATAAGTGTTAAAATGATTTGGGTAACCGCTCCGTCAATCAACCTGTGGATATCGACGGTTACATAATTAGTTAAGTGTATTTTAAGTACTGTTTAACATAACAGTATTACGAATCTATGGTTGTTTTAAATCAATAGAAAAAATGCTGAACATGTTTTCGCTGTTGTAGGGATGATTTGCACTAATTGTAGCTATACAATTGGGAACACAGCATTAGGGGCAACGCAGCTTGGCGGCCAAAATAGGTAAGAAGATGGCATCAACCTATTCAGACTTCAAAAAAAGCTCTACCACTACTATACCATAGACTCTCTATTACAATTATATATTGAAAACTATATATACTACTATACTACTATACTATACTACTATACTATACAATAGAAGCGAAAGTGGTATAGATACCTATTCCAGGCTCTTCAGCCAGAACTCTTGAATGCCCCGCCACGTCGTATGACTGCCAAACCGTACTTTAAGAGTTTATGGGGTATACGCCAGTCGCTGCTATCCATTTTGCGATATCTCTTCAGGATCGTGAGATACGATTCCTGATTGAGGATGTCAACTACTCCTTAATAAATTAAATTCATCCATTGTTTTTAATTACAATAATACCGCACTCGCGATACATTGTTCCTAATTACGGTCGTTAACCGGCTATCTACACCTATTGTGTGCAAGGGTGCGGGATTTAAACAACAACATCTGGTTTCTTTATTATAATCATTAATTTGAAATAATATTATGAGTAAATTACACATCAACATATAATTATTGACCATTGTATCGTTCCGCTCGAAAACATTCATAAAATCTAGCATAAAATTACGAAAATGATCAAAGAAATAAAAGAATATTCGTTTGTATTATTTAAAATAATTCAAATAACAAAATGGTAAAACATCTGTCTTATGATAAAAAGCTATATATATTTAAGACATTACATCGTCTCAACTCTAACTTTTCGTGTCACATCAATGATCCGCTATTTGAGCGATCACTTATGAAACGAATATCTGTTACTTTTTGACATGATAAAATTGTTCCAAGCTATTGTTTGTAAAAAAAATGTCGACACATTTTTTAATCTTTGTCCATCTAAGACTGAGATTCCTCGTGCGTAGTTCTCCGCGGCTAGCCAATAAGAGAACCACTCCTTGTCAACAAAGCTGCATAGTACATACATATTGTATATACTATGTACACATTATAGGTTTTATATATCATTTTATAGTTGCATGTTTTTAATTAAAAGATATGATTTACATGTGTGTGTTTGTGTGTGTGTGAAATTTGTTAATATTAGGTTTTTCCCCTAGTCCACTGCAGTACACATTTCTTCCGCTAACTTTGCGGTTGGCTGATAGAAAATCCCTTAAGATATTAAGTCCACAATTGGTGCCTTTGTACTAAAGTGTTAAATAAATAAATATTTAGTATATATCAGCTTACTACGGGGTGAATAGACTAAGAAGAAAGAGACCTTTTATATTCGTAATTTATAAACACTTGCGCCTGGCATCTAGAGGTATAGTCAGAGACAACGGACTTCCATTCGGCAGGATCCTGACACACCTTTCTCGCCTCATCCATATATACACGCATAAATGCTGATCGGTTAAGGGTACTCTTAATTAGGTCCATTTTCAATATGTCGCTAATTCGGTCGATAAACTTCCCTCCTGTTCCTTGTGGCGCCTTTTTTGCAACATAAATGATTAGGTGTCTTAGTTTTTGATTAAACTCAACTCCGAGGAATTATGTCGCTGTTGTGTGTTCGTAGACAAATGAGCCGTTACAAAGATATGGGTGGTCTGAAGTACACGATACGTGGTTACGCACGGTCTACGTTTCCTTTTTTTAGAAGAGGGGGCAAACGTGCGTGCGGCTTATTTGATAGTAAGTATCGACCGCCGTCCATGAACAACTGCAACACCAGGGTATTACAGTATCGTTGAACATCTCAAAATCTATGTGCTTGATTTAAAACTCCAAAATGGCATTATCTTCTTCTTGTATATCGGTCCGTAAAAGTCTACAGGGGTCTCACCCATGAACTAAGCATCAACCCCAACTTCAAATTGCAAATAACAGCTAATAGTACTAAATTACAGTGCTATATTAGCATTTTTATTGAAACAGCGAAAGAAATATTAATCAAGCATATTTATTAGTCAGGCATGTAATTGTTTTTTGAAGTTCCCTAAGTCGTATCGACCAGGAAAAATCGCCGGTGGTAAACGATTCTACAGATGTCGTGCGAGAAAGAAAACTCTGACTGAACTGAACTATAAAGCTGTTAATTTTCGAGTGGCTACGGTCTGAGATAGAAAGTTCTCTTTCGTGTTCCAAAGAGAAGCAAAGTAATTTATCACAAAATGAAGATGTATTTGTAATTAATCAGAAGTAATGATAATGACTAACCACTACCCCATATCATCACGTGGGTGTCTTAAGAGGCAACAGAGGGGAACAGTGATGGTCAGCAGCGTCCTCCTAATAACAACTCGAAAATGGAAAAGCTTCTTATTACTCAGACATGCCTATTTCCTCACGATATTTTACTTCACCGCCGAGCACGTGGTAAATGTATCTATCAATAAATAGTTTATTTTCTGGCATTTTCGTAGTCCATAGTCTTCTCTAACGCCACTCACAAGACAAAATGTATTGTTAGGTTCTCCTACACCACCAACACTCTATTGATGGTATGACAGTATGACTACTACTCTCTCTGATATAAAACCGAACCCAAAGATCAGATAAGCAACTTACTATCATGTCATTATCATTACAACCCTTCACAAGTCCACTACTGAACATAAGCCTCCCACAAATATTGACGCAAAGCACGATCCTGAGCCAACTGCATACATCGACTTCCTGCATTTCCTACCAGGTCGTCACTCCATCTAGGTGCGCCCTACACTTCGCCTACCATTACGAGGCTGCCAATCGAGACCCTTTTTCCCGTTGGTAGTCAATTATTCCATTGCCAATTCAGCTAACTAATCCGTTCGGCTATGTCGGTCACTCTGGTTCTACTGCGGATATCCTCATTTCTAAGTGTATCAAGAAGAGAAACCCCGAGCATAGCCCTCTCCATAGCTCGCTGAGCAATCTTGAGCTTTATCATATGGCCAGCAGTGAAAGACTACGTCTCAAATCCAAAAGTCGTCGCTGGCAACACGCACTAGTTTTACAATCTCGTTTTAAAGTTTTGAGGTATATCTGACGAGAAGATGTGTCGTAATTTAACGAACACTGATTATTCGCAGTGTATATATCTTTTTTGTTCTTTCAATTGTAATAAAATTAAATCCTTAAACAAGGATTAAAACAAATTTGATTCGTAATGTAAATTTCCGTGCGAGACAAAGCGGAGGGAGAGCTGGTCGATCTAGGATACCTGGACGGAACTAAGACGCTAGATAGTACGTAGGTACAGCGTAGCGCTATGCCGGCTGGAGATAGGCCTGCGGTGCTCATTAAAATATGTAAATGTTGCGCTGAGACATTACGCAGATAGGTGCTTCTGACTTATTGACTGGATGGTGTCGTGCTAAATGAACACTGCTGCGGTTATATTTTTGAGCTGTTCTTGCCAGATTTTTTATAATGGAAAAATTAAAGTATTTGGCTATTAATATAAGAATACATGGATGTTCTACGGCCTTTCTACGACTATTTAGCTGGCTTCATATACTCGTATTATCTGAAAAGAGAACGAGTTTTAATTTTTATGAAGTCGACATTTACTTTTTATTAAAGTTAATTTTATATTTAACAGCGTGACATATGAGCTTGCAACTGGCTGGAAACATTTTTTTTTATAAAATTGAAGTGGAAAACGAACTGACATGGACTGTCAGTATGTAGGTGTAGTAAGTGAGTCCTGATGGTAAGTTGCTACTGCAGTTTATGGTCACCTGCAGCTTCAATCAAAGAAGCCTACAGATGCATTGTCACCTCTGAGGATCTAAGATGGAATGCCTTACAACCTGTTACCCTCTAAGGTAAAACACCATGGAAGCTCTTTAGTTTAGCGATGGAAACACGTAACAAGTTCAAGTAAAAAGTAATAAACACGTAAAAAGTAAAAGAGTAGTTTAAAAAACCCAACTGCGTAAAAAATACTGAAAGGAGAAAAATTTGCTGACTATATGGCTAGCAAAACTAAATGACAAATCTAATGACACCCCATATGTTAAAAGTCATCAAGCCGTTCAGGTTACAGAGCGTGCTAGAAATAGAAATACCTGCATCCGAACATACACTCGGAAAATATTACCTTCCTAAGGCAGTCAAGTAAATAGAATTTTGTAAAAGAATAATCGCATCTGTATTTTGATTTTTAATAGAAGATACATGATATCTATAAGCCACAGCATCCACTTACGATCAGGTGAATGGTGTGCTCGTTTATCATCCTTTAAAAAGTGATTAAAAATAAGGCTTCGTGAACAGTGTTGACAAACCTTATAATCATTGTTCCAAGCGTGGCAACTATGGCGAAATGTCCCGCCTATGACGCAATCTATGGGGAAGGCCTATTTTCGGCAGTGACTCTTTATAAGCTGTAATGATGAACGATGAAACCGTAGTTGTAACATGTGGCATAATACCTTTCCAACTTGTGAACGCATTACTCGTTTACGGGGGCACCTACCGCGCGCAACTATTTAGTATCATTACAAATGTCGCTCGCCGTGTCCGCATGTCCGTCCGTCTGTGTGCGCGGCCGAGAGCTACCGTTCCTTATTAATAAGGCGTATTGGGCTAATATGTATGGATACAGCTTTTGCAATATTGGTAAATTAATTAAGATGAACTCACCCCAAAACAAACGGCTCGAGTTGATCGGTGTAAAAAATGTTGTTAAAGTATAATAATGGACATTCAAATGCTGTTTATGACAATGAAAAATGGAACTATTGTCATATTCCGAAAACAAATCAACAATCTTCTGAATGAGTGTTCGAAAGCGACAGCAAACCACCAAAATTGGGACAGGTAAAGGCAAAAAAACTATTGTTTTCTTTTCTCACCGACTGGTCTTGTGTACACTATCCTGCTTGATGCTCAAAAGACAGTTAGTGCTGAGTGGTACAGCACGATTTGTTTGTCCAGTGTCTATGAAAAAGTTAGCACCTATTGCATCATAACTATGCTTCGGGACACACCGTCAATAAAACTAAGCCATTTTTGGTTTATGAAAAAGAGAAGCTGACCAATTTGTCCCAAAATCAGAGATTTAATAAGAGGTTTGGCATTTACGCGGTAGCTTTTCACCCAGCACTTGAAAAACATGGCCTCAGACCAATGGTCCTCATGTTTTCAAAAATGGTTTTAACGAATGAAAGAGTGTCTTATAATGTAATGAAGAGTACTTTGAAAAACAGTAAATATATTAGTGTACATTGTTTTATTTAGTCATAGTTGTTACGGTTGTCAGTGTCATAGTTGTTACGGTGCGCAGTTTGTTTTACCGATTGTTTTTAGGAAGATGCTTCTGACAATCTTTGGTTAATTTTCCTTTGTTAACTCTTACGTCACTCACGGGTGTCTTACTGACTTCGATTTATACTAATCTTTACCTACATCTGGAATAACGGAGTTACCATTATACTTTTACACTCAGATAATATTGTGATTAGTTTTGCATTATATTAATTTTTGGTTAATAAGAGATAAGCCATATTTTATGTATTTATTTATTTACCTAAAAAGAAAACAGATTTAAAAATAATAACGCCTCTTGTATTTTGCCTTTCGTCTAGCCATTGCACAGTTTATACTAGAACGACTGCCGATGTTAACCTCTAAGGTAATGACTGGAACTTTTTATGTAAATAGCGTAAGTTATGATGTACAATTAGTGAAGTGAATAAACAAATATATTATTAAAATAATGTGGACAGTGGACTTTATAGGGCCGATGAGGTTTATACATAGTTATATATAGTTAAATATCTTAAATGTAAATTTAATTATATAAATCTCTAAAAAATGTCCAATCATTTGGCTGTAGAAAAGCCGTTTTCACATTAGGCGAGCATCTTTACCGTACTCGCTGAGGTAAGCAAGAGTGTTGTTTTGTTCAATCCTCAGTCGTCATTACGTACCTTCAGCTCATTACTGCCAACAGATCACTCGCTTAATTTGTGCATTTCCGATCCAATGATATTCAAATTTCAACTCTAATGATGCACGGGAAATGTTAATAAAATGTTAATGCGGCGAAAGCGGTTGTCTCGGATCGCAATAAGTGACAGATTTGCTTGACAGACAGAGCTCGTTTGCAGCGGTATGAATAAGTCACGATCAGTTTTTTGTCTGCCCTATTATTTATGAGGTTTTAGTTTGCTCGCGGTACCTGGGCTTCGTTTTGTTATTTAAGTTTCGATATGCGCGATTGATTAATGTTGTTACACATTCTGAATCCACTTTATTGACACAAAAGTAAAGAAATAACGTATTATTCCTAATCATCACCCAAGGCAACTCCATCAAACTTTTCCACCTGATGGCAAGTCGATGCTATGGCCCATAAGATGTCTATGTTGTATACATTTCAAAATACTCAATTTGAGAATCAAAATGCAGATGCGTTTTCATCCCTGAGGACTGAGATGAAATGCCTCTTTCCAGTAAAAAGGGTCTCCGGTTCTCTACACTCCCCATACGAAACTCAGCAGCAGCTTTTTACGCTGGTATTCTGTGAGAGCGTAATCCCTACACAGTCGAGCCGACCCATTCGTGCTACAACTATAATATAGCTGTGGCGCGGCTCCGTCACGTATTTATTTAATTTTGTGTTTATTCATCATCATCATCGTTACAGCCCTTCACAAGTCCACTGCTGTACATAGGTCTCCCCCAAGGAATGCCACAAAGCACGGTCCTGAGCCACCTGCATCCATCGACTACCTCCATGCCTTACCAGGTCATCACTCGCTCTAGTGGGAGGATGCCCTACACTTCGCCTACCGGAACGGGCTGCCACTCAAAAACCTTTTTTCCCCATCGGTTATCGGGTCTTCGAGCTATATGGCCGGCCCATTGCCACTTTAACTTAGATATGTCGGTCACTCCGGTTCTACTGCTGATATCCTCATTTTTAAGTTTATCACGCAGATAAACTCCGAGCATAGCCCTCTCCATAGCTCGCTGAGCGACATTGAGCTTTCTCATACGGCTGACAGTGAAATACCATGTCTTAGATCCATAGGTGATTACTGGCAACACGCCAGTGTGAACTGGTTGTACAATCTAGTTTAGAGGTATGCCTGACGAGAAAATGTGTCGTAATCTCTCGAACGCTCCCCAGCCGAGTTAAATCCGTCGACTGACCTCTCGCTCAACGTTGGACTTACCTAGTCGGATCACTTGTCCCAAGTAAACATACTCGTCAACAATTTGAACTTAGTGCTCCCAACAATCACCGGTATAGGTGTGATGTGTACATAACACATGACTTTTATTTTATCCATGTTCATCCTAAGACCTATCCGTCGGGAGACACTGTTGAGGTCGTTGAGCGTAGTGCTTAGGTCCTCCAGCGATTCTGCAATAAGGACTATATCGTCGGCAATGCAAAGGTGAGTGCTGTACTCGCCATTGATGTTAATATCGTATCCTTTCCAGTCAAGTAGCTTGAAACGTCTACGGAAATCGGCTTGTTCGAGAGGCTGGAAGTCGTCGTCTCTGCGTGCGAGACGATGCGCAATGACTCTCGAAAACAGCACGTGGACGCGGCTCAGAAGGGAAACCGGTATGTAGTTCCTCAAGAGAGCGTTGTCGCATTTGTTGAAGAACAAGACCACTGCACTTTGCTCCACGTCTCCGGAGTAGGGTCACCATGGAGAACGGAATCGAAGGGCTTCTGAAGGTCTTTAAGTATCGGTTTGCCACCCACTTTCAGAAGCTCCGCTGTAATTCCATGTGTAATTCAATATGTTTATTCATTCAATGTTAAATAAAAACCCTTGCAAGATTGCGCCAACTGTCGATAACTAAAAAATGTCAAATGAAATTAAATTATTCATTAACTTTAAAATCAAGTTATTATTGTCGTCAAAAATATACAGATTCAAAATCTATAAGGAATGTTATTCACCATCATCATAACAGCCCTTAACGAGTCCACTGCTGAACCTAGGTCTCCCCTAAGAAATATCACAAAGTACGGTCCTGAGCCACTGGCGTTTATCGATAACCTGCATATCTTACCAGTTCGTTACTCCAACTAGTGGTGGGTCGCCCTACACTTAGCTTACCGGTACGGGGCTGCCACTCGAGAACTTTTCTTCCTCATCTCAACTTACTAATCAATCGATCTGTCTGTCGCTCCGGTTCTACTGCGGATATACTCATTTATAAGTCCCCCCGGGCATAACCCTCTCTATAATTCGCTCACTGATCTTGAGTTTCTTCGTACGGCCAGCAATCAATGTCACTTAGCGACTATAAACGAAAATATTCATAATTTTATCACCGTTACTTTACTATATCATAATTACAATATTTGCATACTCAGATCGCTAAGCTCTAGTAATTCTGTTCCCTAGTCTGAGGATTTGGAACATTTATTTTACTAGGAGTAGTAGTAATACTTTGAAACATTGTAAATGAGGAGTGTGAGGAGGATCAAACTTTTTAATAGCCAACCCTAACCGCATGCAGTTTAGTGATAGACAATTTTGCTCATCTTCGATCAAGAATCAAAATGCAAACGCGTTATCACTTCTCTTGAAGGAAAATAACGTGAGGAAACCTGCACGTCTGAAAAATAAAAAAAATTACTTCGAATCCGTGTGAAGTCCGCCAACACGCATTAGGGCTGCGCGGCGGTCACTTCCTTGCCCTAAAACCCTCTCAGACGTGAGAGGAGTCCTGTGCCCGGCTGTGGAACGTATATAGGCTGTACTAAACGCAACTGCCGGTCATGTGGTCCCGGGTTCGGGTCCCGGGTCGAGATAAGTTGTCTGTTATTGTGTATTCTGTCAAAATATTCTCAGTCAGAAATTTTAGGGTATTTTCACCTTTTTCACGTAAAGCCGTTTGTCCTGCGTCTGACCTCTCTCCGATCGCTCTCCGATCCTCTCTCGATCCGATCTCGCGATACTCGACTGTGAGTATGAGAGTGAGCACTAGCACACACTTTCTTGCACTACAATCCAAGCCTGCGTAGGTGGCCAGTTTTCGATAAGAATGGCCGCCGTGACCGAAATTCGGTCTGTAGAATAATACTATTCTGGAATTCTGGTTAGAACGTGGTTGTTCCGTGGCCAGCCAACCCACCCACCCTACGACTATAACACTGCTGTACCGTGATTCTGATATAAAATTTTTGCTCAGTAGTGAATGTTATGAAAATATTTCAAGTAGCGTCTTTTTGGTGACATGGAAAGCCTGTATATTATAGAGACATTGTGTCTTAGTCCTCAGGGGTCTCTTATGAGTGTGTGGCAGGTGTCTATGCAATGCCGTAGCCGAATATTGAGTGCTAAACTATCGATAGGCTACTTTAATTTAAAAAAAAAACTCCATATCGTACCTCTTGTTATCAAACAGAATTAAGTTAAAACGTGTTGCACAGTTTAAGTATCTCAATTAAACTTTTTAAGTATCTTACTGTGTATCTGTCAGTTGATTCAGATACTGAGATCTGAAAGTTAATTGCGTATGGCATTGTTGGTAATGGGAAACTCGCTGGTGCACAGATTTGCTAGTTGTACCTACAGATGGCGTTACATTAATTTTTCACACGATTGTAGTCTGAGGACCAGTTTTACCTAAAAGTACAATGTGAGTGGTCAATATAATAACATCTTCTCTCTGTTAGACCCCCACGTTTTGCATCGCATCAGGCATGTTTGGGGGGTAATGTAGACTTATACACGTTAAAAGTTTTCATTTGTGAAAATTTTTTCAATAGGCTTACTGTGTGACCTATATATGTACCATGAAGTGTTAATTTATAACTTATTTTTCCTTTTATAAATAAATAACTAATCCTGAAGAAAAGATAGCCTAGATGATGCTGCGACTGTCAAGAATATCAGCGAAGTCCTAAGAATGGACTCTACCGCTTTCGATTAATTCGTCGATCTAATAGTTAAAAGATGTCTGAAACGAAAAGTCGATTAAAGACACATTCACCTAATATTATTATTATTCATACCATTATAAATCATCTGAAAATAAACAGATTTTTAGATCTTAGGTAGAATCATTTTCTTTCTATTTTCCTTCGTTGATTCTTATGAAACAGGACAATTATCTTATGTCCTGACCACAGTGCAAAAGATTTTTCCCTATAATTAACTATAGCAATAATTAGCATTAGTTAATTCCAGTATAAAGATAACCTTAATAAGGAGTCCGAGTAAGCCAGACCGTCTACGCGTAATACTAGTCGAGATCATGTAGGAGGGACCCGCGGTTTGAATTATTCATTATAATCATTGCACTTAAGCCTCTGTTAATTCTGCCTACGCAGAAGTTAATGCAGATAGTTGTTAAAAAAAGTTATTTTTTATTATTTATACATAGCTCGTAATTTATCTGTGCAACTACCTCAATTATCTACACCTAATAAAAATGAACGTAAGTATAAAAAATGTATTAATATAAAAAGGCACTGAGGAAAACTGGAAAAAGTGATGGGCCTCATCATCTTCCCTGTTACAATATTAAAGCAAGTAAAATTAAAAAATGAAATTAAAAAGTTAACCACATTTTTTTTCATATTCTTGTATGTTCATCCGAAATTGAGCTATATTCAAATTTCATGTTTCTAGCTCATCGGGAATACAGTTTAAAATCAATTATTAAATTCGTTCTGGAACTATAGATAAATAAGAAAGTGACTTAATAAAAACGTGTTAAAATCTGCGGCAGCCAACCTGTCGTGCCAGTAAATGCACTGCTGAATGGCGGTAGAAGGAGGAAATACTAACCCAGGAACCACGAATAACACGTTGTCATATAAGGACGGCACACGGCTGCAGCTATATCATGGTTGTAGCATGAATGGGTTAGTTCGACTGGGGAAGAACCACACTGTCACAGAATACCAGCGTAAAATAGTAGCTTAATGCTGCTTTGTTTCGTATGGTGAGTGTAGAGAACCGAAGACCCTTTTTTACTGGAATCGAGGTATTCAATCTTAGTCCTCAAGGGTGAAAACGCGTCTGCATTTTGATTCTTAATCGAGGTTAAATGTAAATGTCTATAGGTCATAGCATCCACTTACCATCAGGTGGACTATGTGCTCGTTTGTCACCCGCATCCTATAAAAAGAAAATAACTCGTCACTGCATTTCGTACGCAAAGATTTCAGGGAAATGTTTATTCACTTCGCTACAGAGCTGTCAAATTGCGTCAAAAAATGAGATGTCTTGTTTTCTTTACACTGAATCTACCGAACCTTTAGAATAATAAACTTATGAAGCATAATCTTTAACTTAGCATTACTACTCCATGTGAATTTAAAAGATTAAGGCGAGGTTAAATGACCCTTGGTAATGATACAAAAAAAAAACACTTTGGCAGCAATTTAAATCTCGTTGAATACTGCGCTGAGTTCAAATAATTTAGCACTCTATAACTGAATAAATTTGAATATAGTTTTCTCTTAAGTTTTGTACTTGCAAATATTATCATAATACGTTAAGAAATTCACAATGAACACTATTTACAGATTCGCTAGGGATATCATTCACAAACCGATATAGCCCTTTTCTGGAATGCGTCGGTAGCCATAGATAGAATAAATAATAATTTTGAATATGGGCTAAGTTAAGAGTACCCTTAACCGACGGGCTAGCATGCGGAGATATATTGATGAGAAAAGGTGATAGAGATAGTGTGTCAGGATCTTGCCCAATGGATGTCCTTAGTCTCTGCCTACCCCTCTAGGTGACAGGCGTCAGAGTTTATGTAATGTTTACTTCAGTATCTACTGACGTCTATGTCTATATCCATCTTAAAACAAAAAAAAACATTGTACTTTATAAAAGTTCCGTTTATCCTGTGGGGCGCGTATTTTAAGTTTACTGAACTAATTTAATTACAAGTGTAATAATTTTACGTGGTCCAGCCACACTGCTAATAATATGATCATAGTTACAGCACGAATTGGTTGGCTTGACCGGGAAGGATCACGTTCGCAAAAATACCAGTGTAAAGGACGCTAGACCGTGTTGGGTATAAGCCGAGTGTCGGCTGTAGCACGGTCAACTAACATTACATATATTTTGTATAGACAGTGGACGCACTCACGCTATACCGCGCGGAAACCGAGTGACGGCCGAGCAACGGACAACGCTCGGCAAAAACTCGGTACCGGCTTGCAGTTGAAGATTTATCAGATTCTTCATCGTCCAGAGCGATCGCAATAGCCGCTAATTCCAGAGAGTTAAACTTCAAAATGATTACAGTCCGGTTATCCAGTTATAACACTATTTTTGGTTAGAAGAGAGTGTACCGCATCGCGGCGGAACGGTAATTGCTCGGTCGAGGCCCGTCTTTGTAATTTCAGGCTCGGTGACCGTGCTACGGCCGCCGCTCGGCTCGGACTCGACTTGGTCTAGCGTGAGTCAACCTTAAGACAGCAATATAATGCACCAAGGTTTCTATGGTGAGTAAAGAGAGTCTGAAGACCCTTTCTACTGGTAACGAGGCGTTTCATCTTAGTCCTCGGGACTCAATGCATCTTCTTTTACATTTTAATTGAAAAT
Organism: Parnassius honrathi; assembly: GCA_018247895.1. Taxonomy (NCBI): domain Eukaryota; kingdom Metazoa; phylum Arthropoda; class Insecta; order Lepidoptera; family Papilionidae; genus Parnassius; species Parnassius honrathi. The sequence continues at coordinate 12,995 of DWHP01000733.1, forward strand.
AAATGTAAGTATCTATAAGCCACAGCATCTACTTACCACATAATATGGCTACGTTTGTAGTGTAGCAATGCTTACTAGATAGTTGGAATTATTTGCCACGTAGGAGTCCGTCTGGGTAAGTGGACCTTCTTATTTATTTCTGCCACGAAGCAGCAATGCATGTAGTGTAGTAGTTGTAACAATCAATGTCTGAAGGATATAGACACCAGTATATTTATAGGCTGTAAAGCATTCCATCTTAGTAGTCAGGGGTAACAATGTATCTGTTGTTCTTTTTATTTAAAGCAGGCTGCAAGCGTTCAGCATGCAAATTGACTGCAATAACCACTTACCATGGATTGTAAGTACATTTTTCACTTATGTTTATAAAATAATCTTAAATATATCATCATTAATCGTTTTTGGGGGAAATAAAAAGCAGATTAAAAAAGAAGTGCTTTAATTTTAACGTTTCATTACACCGTTCTTAAAGTATGGGTATATTTATTACGGTGGGTTTCTTGCTGGTTCCTCCCAGGACAGAGGTTTTTTTCCCAAGCAGTGGCAAATTAAAAAAATTGGTTGACCATGCAGGCCATCCCTGCAATTTCCCGCTAATTTCAAATGCAAAGCGCTCCAAATTTCACCAAATTATGTTGCGAAATCTAGAAGTTACGTTAAAAAAATGTTTTTTTTTCAAATTCTTTCTCCATCAATATCTCACGAAGGAATGAACCGATTTTTACTTTCCAAACGCCATTCAACGTCATTTTTGTGGTTAAGAGCTGATTTGTTTGAAATCGATCAATTCATCATTCAATCGAAGCCATTTAAAAGTTAAACCAAAAAAACAGTTCTTCAAAATTTTTATTTTTGCGATTTCTCAAAATCCAGTGCATATTATCAACAAATCGATTACACATTGAAATCTTTAGAACGCCGCAAACCGCATCTCAATCAATCGAGACGTTCACACACACGCACACACACACACACACACACACGGTGCCATACAAGTCTACTTCTGGACATAGGCCTGTCCCATTGTAGGGAGGGTTTGCCTTAATCATCATGCTTGGTAAGTGGATTGACGATTGCAATAACAGACGTCTTGCACCTCTGAATCTGCTGCCCGTTGTCGGTCTGGATATATTACGTCTAGCGAAAACAAGATGGTTGACGTCACCTTTGTAATCTTTTTTTTTTTTGTGTTTTACAATAAAGTAAAAGGAAATGGGCACTAATGGGGACTAATGGGGAAAAAAATGAGACTAACGGATCAGTGATAAACAATCAATCAATTTGTTTCTATATTTTAAACTAAAATTTATCGCCCAATTAGCATAAAAACAACGAACACGAGTTGGTGAAATTACATTACGTTCTTAGTTTTATTTTTTAAATTTTACAGTTTTATTAGCAGCCAGTGTTTCAAGTCATTGATAAAAATAAACTGTCATTATATTAAAATGAATCAAAGGCAGATGTTTGTTATGAATGCGATATGTAAGTAGGCAAGCCCCATTGTTTCCCACTCGATTCTGGCGCCGAATGCAATTGACGTTTTTTGGTTTTGAACTTAATTATTGACAAAATTGCGAAAAAGTGCTGCGTCATTGATGCTCTGTCGTTAATGGCTGAAATAATACAGTTTCAAGTTTTATTATAGTGCGTAATGACTGTATTAAGTTTTTAAGTTTCACGTTTATTATAAAGTCTTATTTAGCCGAGTATAACTGTACTATGTTTAATTAACTACAATTTGTTTGTGTAGTGGATTCAGTTTCAACCAGAAGAAAAAATATAGAGTTAGTTTGAGTGCGATAAAATATAAATGATTAACAATTGACAAATGATTAAAATCGACAACTATAGAAAAGATTTGTGGTATTCTTTTCAGCTTTTAAATTAATTTTCTGTTATGTATTGGCTTGTATATGGAAAAAAGTATTTAATTTGAAAATATACTATTTTTGAACTATATAGCTTTATTAAACACAATATTTTAATTATGTTACCTTAACCATATTATGTTATCTTTTATGTACTTACACCATCTAGATGCTTGGAGGTCTAACCACAGGCGATTTTTTATTACAGTGCACAGATACGACCTTCAATAAACGAGCATATTTTTTTTACTAGGCCAGCAACGTACGTGTAATTCCCCTGGTGTTGCAGGTTTTCTTGTGCGGCGTGGCGGTCAGCATTTTCCATCAGGTGAGCCGCATGTTCTTTTGCACCCCACTGCTTTAAAATACAATTTTATCGCAGCCAATTAGAAGTCCACTACTGAACGTAGGCTAGAAGTTGCTGCGCTTGGCGTGCTGGTTGGCAACCGCAGCTTTTTAATATTTTAAATTGCTAACAGGAAGGTGCTGCTGCCCGTCTCATGTTTAATTTCCTTCTATCGCCACTCACGACACCCATATAATAGGGATACTAAGACGAGTGAAATAAAAACAATGTAATTTGTCTAATATACCATGTTTTTTTCCTATTCTTACGTTGTCATCCGATTCTGAGCTAGATATATTCAAAATTTAAATTCTCTAAGATCATCGGAGAGTTAGTTTAAAATCAGTTACTAAATTCAACACGAACAGACATATATACGAAAGCGAGTTAATAAAAACGTGGTTTTAATACAAAAAAGGAAGGCAGAGACTTAGGTATGGTTCAGATTTGGCAAGGTTTTTTTTTATTTCAGTGTGAAATAGAAAGTTAAAGGAAAATAAAGGAATGAAAAACGTCGGGTATATAAAACATAATATAAACTTAAATATAACTTAATATATCCCTCCATGACTTATAAATTTTTAACCGATTTTCCAATTATTTTATAAACGTTATCTTTATTATTATAATATTTTCCACTTGTATTTTTGTATATTTATCATATTTTGAATATTTTAACAAAGTTTATTAATAAATTTATTGATTTTTAAAGACAATAATAAGCCTTTAATTATTATAATACTTATGCTTATTAATTTATTTTTATTGCTTAATATATATTTTCCAAGATAATTTTTGACGGTTTTATATAGAAATTAACTATCGATTATTTATTATAAAAATAGGCCGTCGTTGTATAGTGGCAACAGAAGTTCCAGTAGTTCCTCATTATTTTCAGTTGTTATTAGAAGAATGCTGCCGCCCAGATCCTGTTTAATTTCCCTCTGTCGCATCTTAAGACTCCCACGGGATGATATGGAGAAGTGGATTCTCTTCACCGCCACTACACGGCATTTCCAACTTTCCAAGTGTTAAGTTAAAAATAGTAATAAAATTGTCTCGTTGTGACTTCAATTTTCGATGATATATTTGTGAAAGTTAACTTTAATCGCGCGTTACAACATAAAATCCGCGGTAAAGCTACCGCCGTCATATAAACATGATCGTACGCAAATGAATGATTGTTATTTTATTTTTCGATTGCTCGCTGCGGTGCGGCCGGCCCGACTGTCCAAGAATTAATAACTGAACGCTACTGGGTTCAAAACCGCGGCAATCTGCTCTCTTTTCGACTGTGCAACTACATTTTTGTGCATTTTTTTCTATTCAGCGTCGATAGTTTTTTGCGGCTGATGACCATTCCCGCTTTATGTTGCTACGTTTGAAAATTTTTAATGGTCTGCGACAGCGGACAACCAATTTTAATAGTGACGAAGAATGAGCGAAGCAATATCACACAATAATATCGATTTTATATTAATATTTGTATCTCCTATTTGAATGTTTTGATATCTTGATAAAACACTATAAATCTAATGTAGCTTGTCTTCTTTGACAACACTGATCATTACTGGTCTTGGCACACGAAATCTGGTTGATAATTGTTTTTAATCGTGTAAAGAACCTTTATTTCCAAACTGCACTTATATCCCCACATATTTGTAATAAGGTCAACTTCGTTTTAACATATTTTAACTTACTCTTACTTAATACTTACTACTTACTTAATATTATAAACATATGTAGAATAAAAACCATAAAACAATAATTTGAGTAAAACAAATACTACGTATTTACAACGTAGGTATTAAATTCTATAAAATCAGCCCGACTGTACGAAACTAAAAAGTAAACATTTAAAAAAATTACGTTTTTTGTCTACATTTAGTGTTTTCTTGTCTGGCGTCTACATTAATGTACAAAGTATTTTTAGTTTTTAGTAGTAGTTAGCTTAATCAAGCAGTTAACATATTTAAGTATGTATTATGAACAAATAAAAAGTCTTTTGCACTTTTAAATTTGTTACTGGCCGCAAATCGAAGCATTCAAAGTGCAAATGTGTTTTCATACTAGCAATAACGTACAATCGATTTAAATATTAATCGATTCTATGAGTAGCCGTCAATGCCCTCAGATGCGATTCCAGTGTTTGTCACTTAATGGCTAACTAACCCCACGTCGGCTAATGAATTTATACGAGCACGCGACGCATTTACAAAATGTGCCGCCAGCGATATACGAACGCCATAACCCGGTAGCCGGTAGCCCGTTAGCCCTTTGTGACTATTTTGATCTGTTTACTTATGATTTGATATTTGTGTGACAGTTACTGTGATATTGCTTTACGTTTTCTGTGTTTTTTTCTTTTTTATATAAATTTTGTAATTGAATAAAAACATTTTGATGAGCACGTAACGATTTCTTTTACTGGTTAACGACACTTGTTCATCCACGTTTTTCCCGCGCGCGCCATCTAAAATAAGTAAATGACCGTCCCAACCACAGTCTATAAATCCATATGTTTTAATTATACTGTGGTCCCAACTGTGCGAGCACAACTCGCTGAGATTCCTTTACCGTGCCGTCAATAACCGACACGGATTGGTTCGTGGCACGGTACGTTCGAGCGCGCCAATATTCAATGGTTTGCCGCGCGAAGTCGATACGTAGCTTTAAACAAACAATAGTGTTAACAATAAACGAATGTTAACGTACATCTTAAATATAATAAAAATAAACGAAAAAATATGCGTTTAAACATCGCCTTACAAATGTATCCTTTCACCCCATTACATCTCGTAGGTGACTCAAAGCGTTTTTTATAAAATTATGTTGAACATTAAAAAAATTATTTCTACTTTTTTTGCTTTTTACTTTACTTACTTTAGATGGCGAGTGCAGAGAACCGGAGACCCTCTTTACTGGAAAGGAGGTATTCCATCTTCGTCTTCACGGCTGACAACGCATTTGCATTTAGATTCGTAAACGAGAACAGATGTAGATGTAAATGGGCCACAA
>DWHP01000734.1:0-18226 GCA_018247895.1 Parnassius honrathi
ATAAATATTATAGATAAATTACACCCAGACACAGAACAAATGATCGTGCTCATCACACAAACATTTGTCCTGGGTGGTAATCGAACCCACGACCTCCGGCATAGCAGTCAGGGTCACTACCCACTAGACCAACAGGCCTGCTAAATAATTCTGCTTTTACACCGTTTTTGCCCATAGTTTTTAGTTACAGAATCTATTTTTAAGAAAAATGAATTAATTGTCTGAATTATAAAAGCTAAAGGATATTTTTGTAACAAATAATTGTTTAAAAAAGTTTGTTGCATGAACTTAAATGCTGTGAATATAAATAAACCTACAACGGTGAAAATAGAACTATATTTCGTAACCTAGGGAAAGTATCTACCGCCTATTTCTACCTTAAAAACATACGCGAATAATTTACCTAATCCATCCTCTTCTATGCTACCCAAAGAATACCAGCAGCACAGTGTTGAACCACCTGCATCCATCCATTTCCTGCATCTCCTACTGGGTCGTCACTCCATTAATGGAGAAACCGCCTTACAATTTGCTTAACGTAACGAGGCTGTCACTTCATAACCAATCTAACCCACAGACAATAACAGTTGCCAACCCGAGTGCCAAGTATGTTAGATATGGCCAACATCTCTTTATAAGCAACAACAGAACGTGACATTAATAGTTTCATAAAGTTATTTAAGCATACTTTGGAATGTTATTTTAAAATCACCACACACGTTGCTGAAGTCTAAAAATAAAGCTATATTCACTTGACGAAGTAGCTTTGTGCAGTGCCAGTAATAAGAATATCCAGCATGTAAATAAAATTTAGTATCGGCGAAGGCTTAACTTTAGTATTGTTCCTTTACATTTAATATAAATAAGATTTTGAATGATGAATACTTATTCGATTTTTCCGCCATCCTTTCTTATTGATTTGTTCGTTGTTTATGAATTTATGTTCTTTGATAAGATGATATTAAAACTCAAATCATGTTTATTTATTTTATTCTCTAGTTCTATAATGTATTAATTTGATCTGTTTATACCAGAGATCACCAAACTTATTTCTTTTATCGCCCTTTGAATATCAATTATTTTTCAGCGCCCTCAATTTTTATACACTCCGAAAACTTAAAAACCACAATTTCATTACTATAATTAATTTAGTTGTGGTGTGCTATATTAGTCTGTTCTTGTGTTTAAACTTACATTCTAAACTAGACATATTACCAGTGAGAGCAATTAAAACGCAACTTTATAATATTGAGAACATATTTTAATCAAATTAAAAGAAACAATATAGACAAGTAATCAACTTTAGATTTAAAACTAATCTAATGAGATGGATGAATTTGACGATTTTTAGCAAGTTTGTTGATATCAGGTTCGATTTTAGTCAAAAACAGTCGTAAGTCGCTGCGTTCGATAACATGCAAACTTTTTTTAGTAAGCAGTGTCGTCACAACGATAAATCCACTTTCACACAAATATGACGATGAGAATGCTATCAAAAATCGTTGGACGATCGACCACAATCCAGGGCTCAACTGCGGGATTCACTTTTGTAAGCAAAATTCTCGGTAGCCATTTTTGAATTTGATTTTTGTTTCCTCGTTCATTGTCAGTTCTATAAGTTCTTCTTCCAGTTAGGGTGATACTGCTATGTTGACATTTGAAAAAGGAACTAACACCCAGTCTGGTATTTTCAATTTCAAAATGTCCTGGAATCTTTCAATGAAATCACTGAGGAGATTTTACAAATGTTGGTAGTAGACAAGCAAGTCGTCGTTGTTACAGGATACTGATAAATTGGGAAAATTAAGGAACTCACTTCTGCCGATATTCTTTTTGTGTAAGAGCAGCTTGGCTACGAAAGCAGCGAGGACATTTTTCGTTTTTATTAAGTTCAAGTCATCACCTTGAAGTTGGAGATTCATATCATTAAGTAATTTATAAAGGTCTGTCGGGTATGCGATATCATTCTTTGATGTGATGAGGTTGTCGCGCAATTCTGTGTCTTTTTTTTTGTAAGAACTCTACGACAGAGTCAAACAAGTTGTAAAAATCAGTCAGTCAATTTCCTTTTGATAGCCAACGCACTTCTGTGTGAAAGATCAATCGGTTGAAATCTTCATCATTACTAACACAAAGCTGATTAAATAATCTGTCATTCAAAGAGTTGTTTCGGATTTTATTAACTGCTCTGATAACATATTGCAATGATTGAAACGGTCGTTCACTTCAATTTCTGGCAACTCAATGTTGTATACGAGTAAGAGTAACGCAATGTACATTAAGCACATCTGTAATTTTGTTTTTCAAGTACGCTATGAAGCCTTTTTAACACCACGTCATAGCTGGAGCACCATTTGTAGCAGCTGATATAATATTCTTTAGGGGAATTCTGTTTTCATCACAAAACTTTTCCAGTATTTTAAATATGGTTTCTCCTTTTGTATCATCACTAAATTTATAGCAAATAATGGTTCTAGACATCTCCCTGGAGCACCAATTCCATCTACGTGCCGGTGTGTGTGTGTGTACGTCCGCAATAATATTTGCTTCCAGCATCTTCGTCACCTTGAGGACCCTACTTTTTCAACAATCTGGGTAATGGTAGAAACAGGTATTGAAAAAGTCCTTTATGCCTGTGTCTATCAATCGCACAGAAGTGACCAGGAGACAACACGATTGTCTGATCACCTTAGTGAGGTTGCTGATGTGGCCCTTAGTCGGTATCCTACTGCACAGCTGGTCTTTCTGGGCGACTTTAACGTCTGTCGCCAAGACTGGCTATTCCCATACCAGAAGACTGACCATGCTGGGAGAGAAGCGTGGAATTTTTCGTTGACGCTAGGTCTTTCTCAGCTGGAAAAGGAAGTGACTAGGGGACTTGTTGTAGACGGTCACACAGCCAATTGCTTCTTCTGCTGACTACCTAACCAGACAGGTATGAAGTATAAGCTATCTCCCCTTTGGGTACATCTGACCCATGTCTGGTGAAATCTGTATCGTCATATTCTCCACCTGATTACGAGTCCCAAGGCGTTCGACGAATATGTCGGTACAAGTCAGCTGATTGGGATGACATGCGACACTTTTTTGCATCCTATCCCTGGCGAGAGGTTGTTTCTCTTCTGCGGATCCGTCGAGCTGCGCGGATTCGATAACCGATGTGTTGCGTCAAGCTATGGAGTATTTTATCCACTTTTCTGACGCTCCCATCGGTAGCAAAACACGTCCATGGTTTAACTCTGAATACGCTCAAGCTGAAGAACGCAAGCATTTAGCGTACCAGTCCTGGGTTGCCACTCGAAATTTCTCGAATTCGGATTGCATTAAACATATTGCCGCAAAACCCTCTACCAGACCATCCGGTACTAGATCTTTTTAGTCTCTTGACAAAGCAGTCGCGATAAACTTCTGTCGGCCTTCACTGCCTCCGCTGGTAAAACCGGACGGCACACTGGTGCATACGGCTAAAGAGAAAGCGTACTTGTTTGCGTCTCTATTTGTCTATAATTTACATGTGTCTTCTGTATTGACACGCTTGTTCCACCTCTCATCAGGACCATTAGGACTGGAACAGTGACAAAATTCTGAAAGCTGGCCAACGAACAGTTGTCCAAAATAACGCAGCCGCGTCGACCTTGCCAATTATCGGCCAATCTCAATTACCTCCATACTCTGCAAGATTATGGAGCGTATATTGAACGCCTGTTTAGTGGCATACCTAGAACAGAATAACCTCCTTAGTGACCGGCAATACGGGTTTCGCTGAAATCGGTCAAATGGGGATCTTCTAGTGTATGTCACACACGTATGGGGCAAGGCATTCGAGAACAGTGGGGAAGCACTTGCTTTTTCCCTTGATGTCTCGAAGGTCTTTAACAGAGTTTGGCACGCTGGCTAGGCTCTTTGGCTAAGCTTCCAGCGTACGGCTTATCCCCTGATCTGATTGAATGCGTAGTTGTGAAGAGATACAAACCAAGTCTTCGGGCTAGTCGAGATCAAATCCAGTCCGAAATAGAAACTATGGTAGAGCATGTAGATCTCACACTACAGGCAGTTTTCGAATGGAGCGATGCTAATCTTGTGAAATTCAATGCTTCCATAACACAAACGTGTCTCTTCACTGCAAAAAGGAGCCAGCTCACCTTGGCTTCTCCTTTCCGAAATGTATCACGGGAATACACCGACCACCTCCAGTCGCTGGGGGTTGAGATATCCTCAAATCCGAATTTCGGGCGGTTCATTGAGTCCAAGGCCAAAGCAGTTGCATGGAAGGTAGGAGTCCTTGCAAATGTGCGGCGATATTTCACGCCGGGACAGCGCCTTACTTTGTGTAAAGTGCAAGTCCGGTCGAGCATGAAGTATTGCCACCATATATCGGTGCTGCAAAGTGCCACCTAGCAGCTTTGGACTCAATGAAAAGACGTGCTAAGTGGCTTATCGATGAACCGCATTTGGTTAAAACCACCACCTCACCAGCCTCGAACTCAAGCGCAAAGTAGCCAGCCTTTCGGTCTTTTACAGGATGCATTTCGGAAAGTGTGCGCAGCAATTGCATAATTTAACTCCACCCTTTGCCTTCTACCATCGGACAACCAGACATTTGGCCAGTCTCTGGTCCAGCATCTGTCTTTCCATCCGATTACAGTGTGGGTGTCTTCAAGGCAAGAGTGAATAGGTTTTTGTTAAGTCGGTGCGCTTCACCATCTTAGACTACGTCATCACTTACCATGAGGTGGGATTGTAGCAAAGTGCTGGCTTAGAATAATAATGATAAAAAAGACCACCGCACTTGCTCCATGCCTCCGGAGTAGTGCTACCATGAAGGTCGGAATTAAATAGCTTCTGAAGGACTTTAAGTACTGGTTTTCCACCCGCTTTAAGAAGTTCCGCTGTGATTCCATCCTCGCCTGGGGCCTTGCCGATTTTAAGGTGCTGGAGAGCCATTCTAATCTCGCTCAGACTGACGTCCGAGATATCATCGGAATAGTGTCGGATAAGACTTGCTCTGAGATCGTTACTCACACTTGCGTGTGGCTCCAACGATGATGATGTGTACACCTGCCCATGGAACCTCTCAATCTCACTCAAAATCTCAGGTGTCCTAGAAATGATGCTGTCACACTCGGTCTTCAGCTTCGACAGATGGCTCTTTCTGGCAGACAGATCAGTGGCAAAGACTTCGGACTTCTTTAATACGAGCAGTATTAAAGTTGCGTAAGTCACACCACATACATATGGAGATCTGTCCGTTCAATTGCCTGTATGCTCTCAAATTTGTTGAAGACTGCAACTTCACTTCCCGTCTAACAGCCACGAGATTAAGAGTGTGATCGGAGAGTATTTGTGTTTTTCTACGGCGGGTCTTGCAGAACTTAGCTCCGACTGTATAAACAGTTTCCACGAGCTTGTCATTTGTATCGTCTACTGCATTTCTGTCTTCTAGGCACTGAAAACAGTTTTGTAACTCGATCTGAAAGGTTTCGAGACTTTGGATCACGACTTAGAGCTTGGAACAGATGGTCGCATTTTCACAGAATGCAAAAAGTTGTCATTAATACAGTGAATTCTTCCGGGTCGATAGTACAAATGGGCGTGCCTCAGGGCTCAATTCTCGGCCCCTTCCTCTTCCTTTCTCTTGTATATACTAATGACTTACCTTACATAGTAGTTGGAAACCATGATAAAGTATTCTTTGCTGATGACAGTCCATTAATTATCATATTAAAATGACAGTTAATAAATAATGAAGAAGTAAATAACACTGTATCTAAATTAGTAAATTGGTTTAATGTTAATAATTTGTGTTTAAATAGCACTTAAACTAAATGTATGATATTCGTAACTCCGAATGTCAAACATGTTAATATTAATAATATTTGAAATAGGGAGGAGCTTAGTCCTGACGATACCACCATTTTTCTTGGAATCACACTAGATGGAAAGCTTCAATACGTCCCCCATATATCAAAACTAAGTACACCTAGTTCTGCAGCATATGCTGTAAAAAAGATTAGAAGTTTTACCACTGTTGAAACAGCTAGTTTACTTTAGCTATATCCATAGCATAATGCCATATTATGGTATCCATGGGGCACACGACTCACGCTGAAATTATATTTGTTTTACAAAAAAGGGTCATTAGAGCAATCTATGATTTAAAACCAAAGGAGTCGCTCAGACAAAATTTAAGGAATAATATATATCCTTGGCCTCTCAATACATTTATGAAAATGTAATGTACGTACACAAAAATAAAATAAGTGATACTCATTCTGTAAATACTACGAACAGACACAAGCACCATTTACTCGACTTCACTGAGTTAGTAATTTATACGCTTTCACAATAAAACCCCAGAAAATATACAAAATTTGACCTTTTTTATATAGCATAGCAAATGAGCACACAGTCCAACTGATGGCAAGTAGTTGCTGCGGCCCATAGACATCTACATCTATCCTCGATTATGAATCAAAATGCACCCGCGAGGACTAAGATGAAATACCTTTTTTCAGTAAAAAGGTTCGTCAGTTCTCACCCTACACATACCTTGTAGCCAGCTGTATTGTGGTGACTATATGACTAAGAAACGATCACATCCTGCACATCGGAAGAGCTTACTTTTTCTTCTCATGGTAAAACTAAACTACGCACAATATTCGTTACAATACTATAAGAGTCGTGGTATTTCAGGGGCTAAACACTTGCTGTAAATTTTTATAAGTACAGCAACAATCCGGGTTCGATCCGCGCCGACACCAACGAAGTTGTTGATTGCAATTTTAAGAACCACTACGTGTTCGACGATGATGCATAACATCGAGAGCAAACCTGCATTTCTGAAAAATTAAAAAATATTTCGAAAACGTGAAGTGGGCAGCGTGGCGGACATATCCTCGCCTTAAAACTCTCAGAATTTAGCTGAGGCCAGTGCCCAGTAGTGGGATATGTATAGGCTGTAACTATAAAAGAGTCAGTACACAGCCGTGCCATGCTAGATAGTGGTGCAAGTTTATTGATTTCCAGCAGCATAAAATCAATGAAAAATGCTTTGGTTTAAAACACAGATTCAACAACTTACGAACTGCTTAAAGTTATTTTAAGTCACTGAATAAATATCATTTACAATAAAAACTGTTTTATAATAATACCAATCATTATGTATAACAAACTGATTCTTGAATATAGGAATCCACTATAATTCATATCTATTTTCAAAGACTGCTGGCGACTGTAAAATCCACAATGTGACCGTGTGTGGTTGAGAAACCCTGGTAAAATGTACTGTAGTAAACTGCTAGTTACTGAGATGATATGGATGGAATTTGAATATTTGAATATTTTAAAAATCAAATTTCAGATGTATGTGGTTCCGAAGATGAAGAGACAGATGGAGAGGAAGAATCAGATAAAAATTCAGAAGACAGTGCCACAGGAGATGTAAAACATGCGGACACTATAGTGAATATGGGTAATAAAATAAACTAGGACGACACTGGTCGGTATTGCTATCAGTACCTGTATATGTAATGCGCGTTTATACACAGGTTATCAGCAACATTAAGCTGCTTTTTGGACGCTAGTACTTTGTGAGAGCGTTGTCCTTCCCCGGTCAAGTCGACCTATTCATGCTACAACCATACTATAGCTGCAGCGTGGCTTTACTTTACTAAAACCTGACCTGACTTTAAAAACTTTATTTAACTAAGTTTCTATAGAAAGGGTTATTATAATAATAAGAAATTTATGGATGATAATAACCCATGGGAAAGGTGATCGCTACCAAGCTAGTTCTAATCTGTTCTGCGCTGGGTTTTTTGCCGATTCTTTCCAGGACAGAGGTTTTTATTCGAAACAGTGGTGATCTAGAAAAAAGTGGCTATCAATAAGTATTATTTATAATCTATATGGAATCAAAAAGTTTCTGTTTCTGTTTCAATATTCTTGAGCAGTCTTTCTTAAAAGAAAGCCAGCATAGTATGTTATTATTTGTCTTGAAGTTGATGAGAACATTTTGCTTATTTTGTACTAAACTTTGATATCATCGTGACTGTTTTATTAATGTTTTTTCTAATTATTAAACTGCTAAATTGGATAACGAGAGTTTTAAGAAGAGGGGATTCCCTTACTCAATACCAAGCTCCTGGTGTCATAAGAGGCAACAAGGAGTAACTGAAACCAAAGATGGGCAGCAACATGCAACAGCTTACCTAATAGCATTAGTTGTTAAGCTACTACCAAGCGTAGAAACTGGCAGACATCCCCTTATAACGCAATCTAAGGGGGATGTTTAGCAGTGGACTCTTGATAAGGTTAACTAACAGTGATAGTTACATTATTCGTCATCATTATTTAATAACAGTAAAGAGGAATCAATTAATAAAACAACACATATGATATGGTAACACCGTATTTAGTGCATTTTATTTATTATGACAAAATTCAGTATCCCTCTTAACACCGATCTCTTTAAGTATTCCTTATAAAGTTTCGCAATATATTTAAAACTGTTTAAGTACAACAGTACTGCTGAAAAAGATGTTCATGATTAAAATCAGTGTTACGAAGAATATTATAAAGTCTATAATGGTCTATGGTATAGCCCATTATTTTAGTTAACACCTGTATAACAACCAATTTTAGTCGAAATATTTTATATTTTCTATTACTACTTTTATAAATTGTGTATATATATCACATGCGAAAATTTATTTCTGATTTACATTCATTCATGGTTTCCTATTAGTACTCATGTCTTATGTATTTATAAGTAAATGCGATCAGCGAATATCTATGATTCTATTACTTCTGAACACTATATATTTTTCCAAATCCAATATAAGCGCAAATCGACCATCAAAGTAGTCGATTTGTGCTACATTTGCGCTACATCAACGCTAGAATGCGTAATCGACTGTCAGCTGACAACGAGTGCACACCGAGCAACGAGGATATGCTGGGTAATAAGCAATGACTTTGAAGTATATTTTATTTTTTAATAAAAGTTACCCCTACACTGGGATTTGCTTCTGTATAGTAGAGGCTGTTTACATACAGAACTTTCACAAGAACAAACTACCAGACTCGGGACAATTATTTGTAGGCCATACAATTACTTGTTCCATATAGGATCCTAGCCTGCAGCGCCCCAATTCAATGCTAAGCCATTGTTCTAGACAGCTGTTAAATTTTTAAAAATTAGTTCCCAGCATCACAAAACAAGTTGTTATAGCTGTTTTAATTATTACCTTCTTTTTAATTTTACCAAATTTTATGTGTACGGCACATTTATTTCTCCTAAATTTATTGTTGAATAAATAATGACATAATAAGAGAAAACTTTCGTAAAACGTGTATTGTCTTTTGTATTATACGAAGCCTTAAAACTAACATTATACCTTATTTAACTACTACTATTCAATATTTTAGTTTTGTTTGCGTAATTACCAGACAGATCGGAACTAATACGAGACACTTCTTCTGGCACAAATTTCAATAATTCTCCATAATATCAATTACTGAAGATTAAATTAATTCTTAAAATACAAAATATAAAATACAAGATATGAGATACAATAAAAAATTACTTTTATAGCCTTATATGCATTCTACAGCTAGGTGCAGGCTTACACTTTGATTATTGCAGTGATAGAATTTTTAAAATAATTGTAGGAATATTTATAATAATTAAAGAAATATAAAAAAAGTAAAGTAAAGTTACAGCCTATGTACGTCCCACCGCTGGCCACAGGCCTCCCTTCATTTCTGAGAGGGTTTTAGGGCAAGGAAGTGTCTGCTGCGCTGCCCCAATGCGTGTTGGCGAACTTCACATGTCTTCGAAATATTTTTTTTCTTATTCCTCGGACATGCAGGTTTCCTCACGATGTTTTCCTTTACCGACGAGCACGTGGTAAATCAACACTTAAAATTGCAATTAATTTCATTGGTGCTGGCAGGGATCGAACCCGGGTTACGTTAACCATCTGAGCTACCACGGCTCTACATTATGAAGAAATATATAATTTAAAAATTTAAAATAATCATAAGAATATTTACTTATAAAAACAAACAAAAAAAATATCTATATATAATTATAAATATAAAATATAAAATAACCACAAGGTAAACATTTTATTTATTATTTTTTAATATTATTTAATAACGCTACCTATAATTCAGTCACATTCATCTTAGATAATCATTTACGCACTTATAAATGCGAAATGGAACACTTCACGTAAAGTATTGTTAAGAATAATTAAAATACAATGACGAGTATATATGAAGAAACGATTTTCTATAATTATATTTATTTCAATGGTGGCGTAGCTTAGAAACCTGTATAGAATATCAAAATATAAGAAAACAATGGCGAATGTCCATATTTACCTATTTAACCTACAACAACAAATAATATCTCTACTAATATAATCGATTTGTATTTTAAATATGTAAATCCATTTCCATAAAATATTTATGAATGAAAAGAAACTCATTTTACTGTTCTAAAACTAATTTATAACTGATTACCCTCAAATATCTGAAAATACTATCCACCACATTATGTAACTACCACTTGCGTCCCCTTTATATTCCTTTGTAACAGGATTTGTATCTCTACTCATTGGTATAAAATGACTACTATTATTTATTTATGTCACATAAAGTATTATAAGGCTTCTTTATAATAAACTCCTACGTTGATCTGGAAAAAAGAAAAATTGCATTTTATTAAAACAATATATGATATACATTTTACTTTTGCGGCGTATAAAAATCCGTTTGTCGCCCATAACATTCAATTCCATGCCAGACATCAAAATTATAAGCTCCAAGTCGAGGCTGAGGTGCCAATACATATGACAAGCATTGGAATTACAGTAAAATCTCTTAATATGAGAAGGCCTACGTTCAGCGGTGAATATTATAAAAATCCTGTTTGAAGGGCTGTAGTTGTTGTAAAAATGGATGCAGCATATTGTGTTCTATTTGAAGCCCGAAGTCGTTTAATAAGCCAGCTATACATGTTGTTCTTCTTAGGCTGTGTGTTGGCCGAGCGAAGGCGAGTCCCAACGTATAGATAGCCCATTGGCCTAGCCTCGCCATTGCTCGTCGTCGCCCGCCTACATAACCGAGTGCAGGCAAGCTCCAACTTGTATACGGTGCATTTGGTGTGCCATGCCACCACTCGAGATCGCTTGCCACGACATATCTTACATCGAAATAGTATCGGTTTTTCTGCACAAATCAAAGGAGCTCGCCTGCACTCAGCAGATCGTGTCCACAAGTTAATCGGTCATGTCATTATGTTCACTCTTTCATAGTTGGCCGACATGTGGACTGTAGTGCTCGCCTTGCATCAATTGGCATACGCTCGCGTTGGCTGTGGTTTAGGCAGGCACTGCAGCACGGCAAGATGTTGCTACATCTTATGTCACGTGAACACACTGAAACTACTTAAGCGACTTTTCTTGAGGAGCTGAAACTGATACAAGCAACCTAGAATTTTAAAAATACAACCTAATGTGGTTTGAACTAGTTCCGCCCACCGGAGCAGTGCTCGTGATATATAATATGGGTCGAAGGTTTGAGTTATTAACTCAACGGCTGGAGAATATAAACAAAATGGTATGTGCTTACTCTGCTCCCATATATACTCGAGCATTTGGATATACTGCTATGTATATATACCTCGTCAGTTATGCAATTAATAGTAAGATTTTTTAATAGAAAGCGCAATAGAATCAGAGTGACTTTCAGGCGATTCTGTAAATATGTATATAATATTTGAACATCCATTTTGTTAAAATAGTTATACTAGGAGTTAATAAATAATTATAAGTTATTTATTATTATAAATTATTTATTATTAATTTTTACAATGGAGATAAGGGGGCTGTTGTTGCTATCTCGCACACGATGCATCAAGGTGTCCAAGGAACGCGCATATTATATTTGCCTTTTTTTGTTGTGCATTATGAGGCATTATGCTTCGGCCATACTACAACGGCTATATCAGTAAAAATCCCTGGCCTGCAACCAAATTAAGCCCCATCCAGTAAATGTATGTGTTGGCAAATTTGCTGATCAAGCTAGCCATCCAGCACCTTTGCAACTACAACAGCTTTAAATTTCGGCCGATATTTGGACCCATCGTAGGCATCACCAGTCCTACGATTCGTGATTGTTACTGTGGTTTTCATAAATATGACATACTAATATAAGATTAATATACTATGGAAATGTGGAAAAAGACCAACGAAATCCAAAAGTTGGTTGATATAAAAACTCACGCATTTTTACACAGTTGCTTGCAAATTAAAAAGTACTTACTAATCACTGCATACTCTACACCACGTGTATAGGACAACCTTCTTTGGTTTTGTAATTGTCAATTGGAGGCGATATAACGACATATGTGTCCCTACTAGTGGTAAGTTGTTTTTCAGTATCGTCTCCAGCGAACAGTGGTGGTGGAGGAATGACGTTATCTTCCACCTCATCCTCAATAGCTTCCTGCTTCTTACTCCGTCCTGGCATGTAGTTCATGACACATGTCACCGCGATTAAAAACAAGAAAAATATGAACACTACGTCGAACATTATGAGGAAGTTTAGCATTACTAGTTGCATCACGTCCGCTCAACTCTGGTCACATTCTGTGCTTTTCTTACTGATTAAACTTTTGCTGGCTACAGGTACATATATTAGGCCTGTGATCATTTAAATTCATTGTCTTCTAATAAAGCATTATCAGTGGCTGGTGTTATAGCCTTAGTTCTTCTTTAATCTGCAACAATTAAAGATGGTATATCCTGTACTATTTCTTTTTGGTAATAGCTATAGTATACAGCAAGAATAACACGTTATTTTTTATAAAAAAGAAACAAAACAAAACGTACGGTACTGTACTATAATATTAAATATGTGAAAGTTTGTAAAGGTGTTTGGATTTTTGTAATTAAATCACGCATAAACTGCTAAACAGATTTGTATAAAATTTGGCACACGGATATTAAGTATCCTGTATTAGCTATTGGAATACATTTTATTGCGTGAAAACAAAGGATGCCACACGGTCAGTTAAAATCATCAGTTGAACTGACGTACATCCAAAAACTGACATTGAGTGTGTCTTAAGTGGAAATTTTCAACTGACGACAATCCACAGGTTTTTTCGGTCGCACTGTCAGCTGAAACTGTTCAGTCGAACTGACGTAAATACAAAAACTGATTGTGAGTGCGAAATCTTAAGTCGAAATTTTTAACTAATGGCACTCCACGGCGTTTTCCGGGCGCGCCGTAATTCACAGTCTTCAGTTCGTTTTAATTATTGGTAAGTATTTACTTTCTTAGTGCATACGTTATTTCTATGCTATTTAGATTTTTTATTATTTTATATATTTAGAGAATTTCGTTTGACGGAAGATGAAGACTAAGGTGAATGTGATGATGTCACCTTCCTTATTATTGACTCAGAAGATGGGTAAAGGATTTATAGGAGTCACTCAATTTTATCTGTGACACTTCTAAAAATGTATGCCCCCAAAGGATTGAAAACATAAGAAAAATAAGGAAAACTAAACTAAATATACCTTTATGTGTTATGTACAATACGAAATAATACAATACGAAAAATATATTATTTTATAAAACTCAAGATATATGAATATCAAACAAATCAAATAATTATTTTATTAATTCTAGACTTTTTTCTTTTTTTTTAAAACATTACCCCCACACTATGATTTTCTCCTGTATCGTGGAGGCAATTTACAAACATAATTTGCACAAGGACAAATATCCTAACCCGGAACAATTATTTGTAGACCATACAAATACTTGTTCCGTGCGGAATTCGAACCCGCGGCCCCCAGCGTAGCAACTCATCGCTATGTCACTGCACCACGGAGCTTATTTTATCATTTTTGTACAATCTTATGCTGGGGCCACACTAACGAGAAATGCCGTTAATTATCGCGTTGTTGGACGTTGAATGTAGGTGTGGCTACGACTTAACGCGTTAATTTGACAATGACATTAACAATGCCGTTTGCCGTTTGGCGATAACTCAATTAACGGTACATCAAAGAGATCAAAGCATGAAATAACGTGTTAAAGAGGCCACACTACGTTTATCTGAGTGTGCACGAGTAGTGCAAAAGGCTATGATGGAGCGGAATAATAAAAAACATATTATGTTTCTTAAGATTCTGCAAACAGCCATGTTTGTAGGAAAAGCCATGTTTGTAGGAAACTAGTCCTGCCGCCAAGCAAGTGAAACACAACATTACAAGAGTAAGACAGCCAGCATTATTACAAACTGTTTAGTTTTTTTCTCAGGCGCGACACAATAACTTATAATAAAGTCAATTGTAAGGGTCCATGGGCTGCAAGTTATAATTGTGTAGACTATTAGCTTATTTTTTAATTTAGTAATGTTATAATAACTGTTACAGAATACAAACGTCCAGGTACTGAGAATAGGCCTCCTATGTTTTCTGAGTTTGGTTTTTTAGAGCAACCAAAAGACAACTATACTGTCACAATGCATGGTGGCGGAATTTAAATTTTTTTTTATTTCTAAGACACGCAAAGCACATGATAAATTAGCCATTTAAAATTGGAATTTCACTGATGCCGTCGGGGATCGTACCTGGTCTGCTCATTTTTATTTTTACTTCTATTTAATATTTATAAAAATATGAGTATTTTTAAAAATTTCATGTAAAGTGTGGTTAAATGCTTCGATTTAATGTTATTAAAATTGTTAATTAAATAGACGATTAAATAATAATAGAAAAACGATACGAATATAATAATTAAAAATCGATATTCTGAAATTTTTTTAATTTTTTTTTAATATAATGAATCGCAGACATCATTCCAAAAACCTGTACATCAATCTTTCCATCGCTCCATTTGAGAACAGAAGAGAACAAATAAAATTCACTAAATAGTTTTTTCCTAAGTGTATTACAATGCCACTTTATAATTATTTCCGCGATTTTTTTGCAGCGGCTTAAGTTTTGATTATCAACTGCAAATTTTTTACTGTAGTCGTGTATTAATGTGTAGTTAAGCATGTGTACTCAGAGATTACTAAAGCCGGACTGTAAAATCGCCTTGAAATCCACGGACCTGAAATAGGGCAGTTTCGAGAGCTATCTTTTTCAATTGAGGGAGTGTTTCTCCTATCAATGCACCAAAATTTTAAATCTGGACAAATTTTTCTAGAAATGTGTCGTTTGGCGTATTATTGTAAAGGCTCTGAAGTTAACATTCAACATGAAGATAATCTTATTTTTCTTAACAGCTATTGGACATCACCGCTAGAATTATGCCTTTCAATAATGTTAAACTATGCTGTGAAGTCGGGGTGACGATCCTAATCTACTAAATCTGATAATGGTCACTAGCAAAAAATCTGTGATTTAGTTTTAGCATCTGAATCAGAAAAAATATTACTCCAACTCTAACAATACTACAAGAAAATAATAATAGAAGTGAAAATATAAATTATAAAAAAAATCTACACTAAAGGCACTGTATTTTTATAAGACCATGTTTTTTCCCTTAAAAATAAACAAAAGAAACTTTATTACAACTGTATAAATCGAGCATGATGAAACGCCATTCGTAAACTTGATAAAGTAGACGAAAGTCGTTTGAGTTTTAAGTCGGCTGCTTTAGTGAAACGAGCCGACGACGGATATTACCAGGGTGATTTTCAGCGTCGAGCATTGCTCGAATTATTTTTGACGATAAATTTTACAAGATGGCGCTTACAAAGCTTTAAAACTAACGACATGGCTCAGTTCAGTCAGTTTATATCAAAGGATTCACAATTGTAAGAAGTAATAATTTTAAATACAATAATTAATTCATTGACTTTACAAAACATTAGAGTTGAATGTTATAAATTTGTAGAAAAAGAATACACTAAAAATATTGAGGCAACTTCATATTTTAGAAATAATATAAAAACTGTTGAGATTGAAATAAGACTAAAGAAGTTAAGAGTAATGTTTTAAATGATCATAATTTTCACAATTTAAAGCTAAATAATGTTAAACTACGCTGTGAAGTCGGGTTGATGATCTTAATCCACTAAAGCTGATAATGAACAAATAGTAAGTAAATGAAATTATGTTCGTGAAGAGACAATAAAATTACATTTCCAATAAATACTGTCAAACGCTAAAACATGAACATTATATGGATTACGGGCAAGAATTGCTTACGCAAAGACTATATAAGTTAAAGAATGTTTTCATTTCAAGAGCTTAGTGAAGATGCTATTAATCTATTTTATTTTAAATTTAAATATAAATGTTCTAATATAAACGAAACTGAATAACATAATATTAAGTTATTAGTGGCACATCTTTCTTTATAAATTACACTTTTTACGTATATTATTTACAATATTGAAAAGGAAAGATCTTTTAAGTTAATAAAATTCTACACGCGTGAAGAAAATTAGCGTATATTTTGCTTGGCTACGTAAAGAAGCATTAACTTGTATTTATGTGTCGATAAATGTATGCTCGACTCTTTGATAAAGGTAACGGTTTGACGGATTTTGAAGAAGTAGGTTATCAGCTGATCCGCCCTTATTTCTAGAGTGTGTTATGCAACTTTTTAACGATCATAATAGTAATACGACACTAGCAAAACAGATATACATAATGGTTGCTAGAAGCGCATTCTGCAGAACATTTCATTTTACTAATTAATTAGCTTTTACTGAAACGGCTTCCTGTCAATATTTTTTCACTTTTATGGTGGCCACACACGGTCAGTTCAAATGATCATTCCAACTGATAAGTCCAAACTAGAAATGAAATTTTTACAAAAAAAAAAAATAAAGCGTTCACTTTCTTCTTTCTATCAATTAATCTTTCATCCATTTTTCGGATTAACTTCACATATTATGCGACCTAATGCTGGTATAAAATGCCAGTATAATCGATGCGCAAACTGTACTAAGCATGAACAATAGTAGGTACAGCATCAGAGACAAAGGTAATACCAACCCAGGCGGAACCTTTGACAGGACAAGAGAAAACTCTACTATAGTCAATAATATAGTCATCCAAACTACCCAACTATAGTCAACCAAATCCAGAAAATACATTTTTGACGGCTGTCAGACTTATTGCACCAAGCATACCAACCACAAAAATGGAAACGTACATTATTCGATTCTTAAAAAACTCGATAACGATTATTTAGAGTTGGTAAACATTTACAGTTTGGTTTGAATGATACTAGAATAAATTAAAAACCGATAATTTAAACCACAAGATTTATCAGTTTCTTCGAATTTGTTGTTACTGCTTATTTCTAGAGGCACAGTTATAAAAATTTAAGATTGAAACTAGATTAAAAATAAATTTATTCAACACTTTTTGTACAACTAGTTGAGCTGTCGTTGTTAAGATTAATTACTATTTGAATTTCAATAATGCAGTCAAAATTAATGTCTCTTTCATAGTTATTAATTTGTTAATTTTTTTGTTTTTTCTACCACCTTTTCCCAATCATCCTTTGTGACATGGGCACATGCTTCAACGAATATAGAAGAAACAGTTTAAAAAATTAAAGCCGAGGCACAAAATAAGAATACAAACACAAAATCACAATATCACGCACATGAGTTCCCGAAATGGCGGGAGATTGAAATTACGTAGTGGTTTTTTCAGCGCGGCATTGTATGAGTTTTTTGCCTACACAAGTTTACGTTGAAAAAGTAAAAAAATAAATAAACTTGTTTTATTCAAGATTCATGTAATTTAAGGAATTATAAAAACAATAATTTAATTATACAAAATAATAATACGTTATAAAAAATAAATTATTCGATTATTTGAATATTTTTGTCAAAAATTTTAATCATCCAAACACTACGGTAAAGTCCATAGCGACATATCGTTGAAACGCCGTCTAGTAAAAAAAGTTGAAACTGGTTATTTTTTAAATATTTTGCTTTGTTTAAAAAGATCCGAAATTAAAGTAGTGATAAAAAACTATACACATTGTAATGAAATATAGATAGCATGATAATTCTTCGGAATTACGTAAAAGGATAATTTAAATCGTGTGAGTATGTTTGTGCAAGGTTATTTTGGAATGATTAATGTGCAACGTCAAAAGCTATTTCTTAGATTTGGTTGACTATAATGATCACCTTGATTCCGATTTATTATTCATTCCGTAATAT
>DWHP01000735.1:0-18222 GCA_018247895.1 Parnassius honrathi
GCGACGCTTGACACGAAAATTGGAAACGATTGATTGTGTTGACATTTATACGTGTGAATTGACATGTTAGTGGCTACGGGGGCTCCGCCCCACTCCCCCGTTCTATTATGTATGTATTATAGTATTCTATGATAGACTTCTACATCATCCTCGATTAAGAATCAAATTCCATATGCGTTGTCACCTCCGAGGACTAAAATGGAATTCTTCATTTTCAGTAAAAAAAGGTCTCCGGCTCTCTACTTTATTATGATGCAATTTTACGCTAGTGCTCCGTGAGAGCGTGGTCCTACCCCGTTCGAGCCGACTCATTCGTGATCTAACAAAGACTGTATTAAATTGCACCATTCTTTGTTTGAAGTTAATTGCAGAAGTGTGTGTGCTTTATTTCTTACTTCTATGTTATTAAAACTAAGCTCTGTACAAAATTTCTTTTGTTTCACAGAAAAATGATTCATTGAATTTAAATAAAAGCGTGTTGTTGCAACGTAGGACGTAATTGGAAAACAGATGCAGGGTGTCTCTGAGTCATAAAATTAGCCTAGGAAGAACCTTGTCGTTGGCCTGAGTCGGTTGTTTGTCACCGAGTGCGTTGTACACAGTGTTTTGATTAATATTATGCATTTAACTTGCAACATTGCGGAGGAAGGTGAACGTGATGCTATAAGTAATTTCCTTGACATTCACACGTGTCAGATTGTCTAAAGAAATCTGTGTATGTGAGGTTCGAAATTCTATTGTTGGTATCTTTTATAGAACTATAGGTACTTATGTAGAATGCTACAATGCTACCTATGCGAGCGTCAGAATTAAATTAATTAATTACTGCATCAGGGAGTAGGAAGATTGTATAAAAATCGTATGTACGTTAAGAAATAAATTAAAGGTGAGCTAAGATCCGCGTGAAAAATTGAACGGTGTATCAATAAACTATAAGAGTTCCTCTCCCATTAACAATTCCGTGCACTATCATTGTTACGACTGATCCCAACACTACTATTCTCAAAATCGTTAGGGAAAATATGCTACCGTCCTTAAAACGACACGTGTTTCACCTCTAAAGGAAGTGTCATCAGGAGAAAACGATTGTGCTATGTACACCATTTAGTTTTTCACTCGTATTTTTTTTAATTAAATTTCACATTTTTAAAATGGATTTTCCCACAGTAACGCCCGAGTTTACTAAGCTCCTTACATTATGCTTATAAAACTAATAAAATATCAGGCGGTAATTTTGTATTCATCAATTTTTTTTATAGTATAAGGGTGGCAAACGAGTACGCAGTCAACCTGATATGTGGTTGCTTTGGACCTTTGATAGACATCTACATCTATCCTCCATAACTGTCACCCATGTGGACTAAGATGGAATGCCTTATCTCCAGTAAAAAGGGTCTCAGTTTCTATGTACTCACCAAACGAAACACAGCAGTTATAATACTATTTGACGCTGGTATTCTGTGAGAGCGTGGTCCTTACCCGGTTGAGCCGACCCATTCGTGCTACAACTATACCAGTGATATATGAGTAGCTGTAGCATGGTTCTATCGCGTAAAAATTAATATAAAGTCAAGTGTAAAATATTCCGATTCAATCAGGATTTTTACGCCACAAGCTTGGATAAAAAAATATATTTTTCATTCATGATGGTGATCATGATGCATTCTGTCTTTAATTGTTAGCCATGTAAGAATAAATTTCATCTAGAATTAACTTTCGAATACTAAATTCAAAGGTAGATTTAACCGCATGAGATAATGTCTCCAAACAGATCTTAACTATCAATCAGTTTCACTATCTGATCTCTGGTTAATCGGCCCGGGCAAATCACTGTTAAGTTACGAAAATATTTTAATTGGTACAGTTCTGTTAAATTCATCAATGCCAGTTTGCTCGTACTCTGTAATTGAAGTACTCGCGTAGGCCTTACCTTGAATATAAATTTGTTCATTATCGTCATACATTACTTGGTTTAATTTAAAAGGTTAAAATTTTTGTTGTTTTGGATTGATATAATACGTTTAGTCTAACACAAAATTTGTAGTAGAAGTAGTATTATGCTGCTTTCGTGTGGTTAGTTGTGAGCCGCGTGTTGGCTCACCTGCTGGTGATTAACTACCGCCACTCATGAACAACCAGGGTGATCACGTGCGATGCCACTCTTTTAAAAATAAGTAGACTCTTGAAGGTT
Source organism: Parnassius honrathi (assembly GCA_018247895.1). Classification (NCBI taxonomy): domain Eukaryota; kingdom Metazoa; phylum Arthropoda; class Insecta; order Lepidoptera; family Papilionidae; genus Parnassius; species Parnassius honrathi. The sequence goes on from DWHP01000735.1 coordinate 2,192, forward strand.
TCAACCCGTATCGGTCCGGAAAAGTCACTAGTAAAATAATTTTAACCCGAGTATTTTAATTGGTAATGAAAAATCCCATATCAGTCCTCAGTGTGATGGCGCATCAGTATTTTGATTCTTAACCGATGATAGTTGTAGATGCCTATGGCAAATGTAAATGTCTATGGGCCATAGCATCCACTTACCATCAGGTAGACTGTATACTCGTTATGAAATGTTAAAACTAAAATGGTGTATCTATCGTTGGTGACTAAGACGTCTAAGATGGTGGTCTAAGACGTTACTTATCAGACGGACTTGGTCTCCAATAAAGATATGTGTTCTTAATATCTTTTTTTATAGGATAAGGATGGCAAACGAGCAAACAGTCCACCTGATGGTAAGTGGATGCTGTGGCCCATAGACATTTACATTTGTCTCCGTTTTAGAATCAAAATGCAGATACGTTGTCACCCCTGAGGAAGATAGAATGCCTCGTTTCCAGTAAAAAAGGGTCGCCGGATCTCTACACTCACCATACGAAACACAACAGTATTAAGTTGCTATTTTACGCTAGTATTCTGTGAGAGCGTGGTTCTTCCCCGGTTGAGCCGACCCATTCGTGCTACAACAATAATATAGCTACAGGCGTGGCTCTTCCACGTATACAGCGTAAAAAGTAATACCCTAAAAAGATTCTCGATGTAGAACACTCCTATGCATAAAAATCCTACCACCTAGTAATTCTAATCGTTGAGTAAATGGCACAATAGGGAAAATATAGTTAATTATCAAGATAAGATGATTGATTTTAATACACTCCGATAGATCGCAGTAAACCTTACATCAAATGGATACCCTGACTGGGGCCGGATAGCAACGCAAAGGTGCGAGAATCTGGTACCGTTACTTGCTGCTTGGTATATTATTAGGGGCTGATTAAGAACAAAACATTTACCACGTGCTCGGCGGGCGGAAAAACATTGTGGGGAAACATGTCTCAAGTCCGAGAAATAAAAAAAATATTCGAAGACGTGAAGTTCAGCCACTTTGAAAAAGTTCGCTGAAATTCGGGCAGCGCGGCGGACGTTTCCCTGCTCTAAACCCTCAGAAATGTGAGGAGGCCTGTGCCCAACTGTGCGACGTATATAGGCTGACGTATAAAACAAAAAATAAAACGAACAGTATTGGCGATAAAAAAGAAAAAATGCCTCTGAAATTTTTCCGAATCGCTCGTGGGCTTCATTTGAGGTCAGATGTATAACGATATGTTATGTTGGTGAGCGTAGGCCCTATGTTAAAAATATTCAATGCGCACCCGACGGCGAAGGCCCCCGGCTGTTACAGCGGCCGACACAAACACTGTCATTACTATATGTTACGCAGCATGCGTGATGCACGTGCGTGTACTGTCAGCGAGACAAAGCGAACGATGGAAGAAACAGTTAACTAAAAACTTTCTTGTCTTTCTTTAAGAAACTATTTAACACGACAAATTAAAGGTTAAAAAGAACCACAACTGTAGTTTTACACGGCTAAAACAAAACGCATTGCAAGTTGAGCAGAATAGTAAATAGTATATTTTTTAACTAAATATTAATTTACCCCTTTTAGGGATACAAAGCCTAATCTAAAAAAAGGAATAATTTTGAACGCTTTGTAATTCTACCTGTGTAAAATCAGTGCATTTGTTAAATATATTAAAAGCGTAGAGAACATTGTTACCGGGGCCAATATCGCAAAAACTAAATGGAGAAGTCAATGGTTATTACTCATATACGCTACCCGTTAAATTCTGCGAACTGTATGTAGCATAGCAGTTATTTTAACAAAAGTTCTAAATTTTTATTACTTTATGTAGTCATCGAATATATCATGTATTATTTGATTAATTGGAAATTTATAATTTCTATTTTTAGTCTGACCGTACCGACTGGCGGGACCTTGTTGTGATGTCAGTTATCTCATGGCCATTTTCTTTTGCGCGTGTGTGTGGCGCGTGCGCATGTGTGTGTCCGTGCTTACGCTCCTCTATGCGCCTGTGTGCAACAAACAAGGGCCAGCTAGGACGAATCGTGCACGATACAGATACTTCCTCGTTGATTTAATCCATTTATCACTCATTAGTCGGTTTCGGTGTACCGGCTCGCCTTGACGCCGAAACGAGTGCCTTAATAGATAATTGATTGGTTGTGTAGCAACCCTGAAATGATACGATGCTTGCTGTATGTTTTAATTCAGGTTTATTGGGTATAATGAAGGCAGGATGACAACAATAATTGGTGTTAAAGTGAGTGTGGAGACAGTAATAAAAGTTCACAAGGCGAAATATTGTAATCCATACATATAAATACCTAATATTGTACTGCCTGTGTGTAATTTTACATGAACTAAACGTTGAATGTTTCACGACCGCACCAGAAGAAGGGTGATGCCTTTCGAGTGTCTCCTATGTATGTTTGTATGTATGTATATTTCTTTCGTATGCTCTGAAGCCTAAACGGCTTCACGGATCTTAACATACGGGGTGGCATTAGAATCTTCCGATTTGTAGAAGTGACATGGGATATAAAACTTATCTCCTTCAGTTAACTTTTTTACACAGTCAGGCTTTTTAATTACAGTTTTAATTATTGGACTTGTTGCTTGTGTAATATCGATCAACTCCAAAACTATTTAATTTATAGGCTTGAAGTTTGCAGAATTTATGAAGTATAGTAGCGGTGGGATTCTATTTTGGTACAATGCAAGATCTTGAACGGTTTTATAGATATGAATTTTGTATTGCGTTCACGAGGACGAAATCATAAGAAAGTCCAGAAGAAAATAAATACAATTCCAAATAGATGAATGAGTTTGTATTTCCTATCATAAAAAGCCGAATACAATATTTTTTAGTGTTCCGATTGTTTACAATACCCGAATTCAATATTTTTAGTGTTACGATCATTTTGTAATATACTACAAAATGATTGTAACTTCATGATAATTTGTATGTGTCCTTAGTGCACGTCCTAACTTCGAATTCTGAATGTGTTTTCTGTAATGAGTAGCTTGATTTTGAACGCCAACTCTCACATTTGATAATCGTTCAATTATTTGGACGTACTGTACGTGTACGTGGCAGAGCCACGCTGCAGCACACGCCCTCACATAATACTAGCGTAAAATACCAGCTCTATGTTGCTGTGTATATTGAGTGTAGAGGACCGGAGACCATTTTTACAGGAAACGAAGCGTTCCATCTTAGCCCCCAGGGGTGACAACGCATCTGCATTTTGTATCAGCAGAAAATTCAGGTGTAGACGTCTATGGGCCACAGCATCCACTTGCCATCAAGTGGACTGTGTGCTCGTTTGTCACCTTTTTTCTGTAAATAAAAAAATACTTCTAAGATAAATGGTACTTGCCTTACAATTTTTGCATAAACTTATACATTTTGCATGATTTAACATAAACCACTTGTATTTTTTACTCTTTTTCCGTCGTTGGTGACACTGGTACTGTAGGTTTCGAGGCAGCTCACCCCGAATTGTAAGCTGTCGCAAGGTCGCCTACATTCGAAGTTCGGTTAAAAACGCCTTCTTATCGCTTGCGGGTTTCATTTTTTATCGCTGTTTTGTCTCGTTGCTTTGGTCTCATAGACTTGTTTGGACTTGTTTAATTTTATGGCGTAGTAATGTACCTGGGTTTTTCAATGCGCAAACGTTGTAAGTGTTTCGTAATTTAACATTGGAATATTGGCAGATTTCTGAATTCAGATTTGTGTTGATGTTGATTATTCTGCAACTGACGTCACAAATATAAATCGTTGGATAAATATGGAAATAAGGAACTACAATTATACTTACAGCTCTCAAAAAGCCTTCGACTTGTCATGCGGCCGGCAGGATCAATTATGTGTCGCCGTTACCTGTAAAAATAATACTCTTCAATAAAGATATTCAGATAATGTCGTCTTGAATGAAACTGGCCATAAAGATGCCAACATTTGTATTTTAATAATTACTCTCATATTTAAATTATATATTTTTAATTTTATAATCATGAAAATAATATTAATGCACTCAATTCGATATATAACCACTCGCTTCGTTATCACCTCAATTATCTTCAAGGCCTCTCTCGAAAAGAAATGTTGCTTAACGATAAATTTATGGTTTCAATAATCATTTAGTTCTCAAGTACATACGCGGCAAAGGTATGATGCATTCGGCCTCGCGGGTAAACAGACGATAGATAGCGCTAGACTCTAGACAAAGACGATGCGAGGTCATGAGCGTAGCCTTGCGCGGGTGCGCGCGCGCATGCTTCCGCCTGTCGATGGCGCCGGCGTAGCGCACTCTCTAGCGGACCGTCATCGAGAGCGGACGTACGACTGCGCATTTTCTTTTTATAAAATATGGGTGACAAAGAGCACACAGTCCACATGATGATAAGTAGATGCTGTTGCTTATGGACATCTACATGTATCCTCGATTAAGAATCAAAATGCGGATTCATTGTCACCTCTGAGGACTAAGATAGAATGTCTCGTTTCCAGTAAACACATGAAACACAGCAGGGTTAAGCCGCTATTTTACGCTGGTAATCTGTGAAAGCGTGGTCCTTCCCCGTCGAGCCGACCCATTCGTGCTATTGTGCTACAACTGTAATATAGCTGCACCACGTCGAATATAATAACACTCACATTGCGTTGATTCAATGAGACAATGCTTCACAAGGTTTTAATAAAATTGACATACAGTTGCATTGTGACACTTGATTGCATTAACTGTGCTACAAAAATATTTTTTAATTTAATCCTTTAGTGTAAATATAGAAATGAAAATATTGAAAAACAAATTTTGTCGTAGTAAACAAATTTCATTTATTACTCATGTCCGTTGCAGACGTCCATGAAACTGAATGCAAGAACTGTTTTCAGAATGTTTTCACTCTAACGTATGGAGAACTCTACAAAGGATAAACGACATGTATTAAAATGTACAGATAACGTATGCAAAACGATGTACGCGTTGCTCGTGTTGCATAGTAAGAACTGAACAGAACCAGAGAATCCTGTATGACATTTTAATTTACAGTAAAAACTCTGAAATTACGGTTTGTAAGCTTCATAAAACTAAGCTTTCATGATTGAAAGTAGTCTTGTAACTGTTCTTGGTATGTTCCAATGACTAGATGTCATTTGTTCAATTATTTAATAACAAAATTAAAGTTTTCTGCCTCTAAGGATTGCCTCATTGGAACGATTTTGCAGGCGTGTGAAGCGAGTTGGCAACCGCAGTTTTTGCTATTCTCCGTTGCTACGAGTATCAGAAAGATGCTGTTGGCAGCCTCCTGTTCCAGTTTTCCTCTGTCGCCTCTCGCAACACCCACGAAACGATTTGGGGTAGTGCGTACTCTTCCACAGCCACTACGCTGTTAGTAATGATTTGTTTTTCCTTGTAGGTGTATAATTAAGTTTATTTATAAGCTTACCAATATAATGTTATATTGAGTTGCCAGTGGCAACCAAAATATGTAAAGAAACGGCCAAATAAATATCTCTTTCTTTATTTCTTTCAATGTTCGGTTAATAAAACCGTCTTATTAATTACAATTGGCGCCTATTCAGCACGGCGTCAATGTTTTTTTTTATAGGACAGGGTGACAAACGAGCACACAGTACATCCGATGATAAGTGATTGCTGTGGCCCATAGACACCTACATCTATTCTCGATTACGAATCAAAATCCAGATGTGTTGTCACCAGTGAGGACTGAGATGAATTGCCTCGTTTCTAGTAAAAAAGGCCTCCGGTTCTCTACACTCACCATACGAAACACAGCAGCATCGAGCTACTATTTTACGCTCGTATTCTGTGAGAGCGTGGTCCTTCCCCGGTCGAGCCGACCCGTTAGAGCTACAACTATACTACTAATATAACTGCATCATGGCTCTACCACGTACATACGTGTGTAGTGTAGACATTACTTATTTATTGTCTTTACGATAATTAACTATCAACTCGAATTACTGTTGATATTTCTTCAATTTCGTATCACAGTTGTTTTGTCATAAAAATAAATTATTTAAGATTACACACTTAACTCGCTATGTCCAGACATTGTAATATTGAATAATAGTACGCAATAATATATGTACTTTTTTATTCTAGTATGGTACTTCCCGTTGGAATTATCAACGGTTCACAGCATTAAATGTGACTTGCATGTTGTTTTGCATTTAAATAATAAACGCATATTATGTATTATGTAGATTGTACGCGATTATGTCTACGATAATGCAGTGTAATGAAGTGGTCGACTCATTATAGAAAGTTTAATAGTTTCTACCTATCGTGCTTTTTTCGAAGCGTAAGGAGGAATATTTGAACTTTTTCGTCACAACCGTTTACGGAATCCAAATGTCAATATTTTCGAAATAATAAACTGATTTTCTCGACTGAAACAGGTGATTGTCAGCATTTTCCCTGATAATAAGGAAAAAAAACTGTGGTTACCAACGCGCCTGCAAAGCGTGGCAACTGTGGAAAAATCCCTATGAGGCATTTTATGGGGGAAGCATACATTTAGCAGTGGTCTTTTTATAGGCAGTAATGGATGGATGGATACCCAACAGACGAAGCTCATCTTCACTCGAAGTTGGTTATTATTTCAATTATTATTGGGGTATTTAATATAGTATTCTTAACTGGTTGGGATGTATAAATATATATAAAGAATAAAAGGTAATATAAAGTAAAATTAACGATGAATAATATAATACCACACATAAAAGTAATATAAATAAATAAAAATCCAACCAGGATAACCAACCTTCGGCGAAAAGACCAAAATATCGTATTAAAGACACGATTTTGTAGCGCGAATCGGTTCTTGAAATAGTATATGCTCATACATGATATCGTAACGTAATCATATTTTTAATCGAATGGATTTTTAAAATACTTTATATTAATCGAAATTAAAAAAATATAACATAATTGCCGAGAAAAAAGGTTGACATTAGATTTCGAGCTTTTTTAAGGGATAACTATATAAAATTTGTCGACATGAAGTGCATGTGTTCGATTTGGATTATTGATCGGCTACATTTTTACTTACATCCTTTATTTCCTGAAAATAAGCGTATAAAATTTTCGTCCAGAAAATGTCGCATGTTCTAGACAATCATGCATGCAGCGGTGAAGGAAGGAAAATCTCGCCTAAAAGAAAGTTATTTTAATCCAATACCTTTAAACGAGCAATTCTTGTATATATATATACAAGAATTGCTCGAAATCTCGGAAACGGCTCCAACGATTTTCGTGATATTTAGTATGCAGTGGGTTTCGGGGGCAATAAATCGATCTAGCTGGGATTCATTTTTAGAAAATGTCGTTTTGTCCGTGTTTTGAGACAATGAAAAACTGCTACAAATATCACCAGAATACGAAGGTAAATTTTGCTGTTGCCTTTAGGCTTATAATAGCTCAAATAAGATATCGGGCGGTCCCAAAATCGTGTTACCCGGTTCACGTCCAGATGTCTTCGGACCAGCTTTTTTTTCGACTTCCATATTTTGTGAGAAAAACTATTATTTCGAACTCCTTTTTTATTATTTTTTTAAACACGACAAATTAAATCATACTAATTACACTCACGATTTTTATTTAAATAACCCGTTCAATTTTTTTTATTATATCGGTAAGATCAAAAAATATTCTTCATATTTCATCAGTATGTAATTTGTATCTAAATATAATTTCAAAAAACTCGATTTTCAAAAAAATACGGTCATCCAGGTATTTCTAATAATCATGACAACGATACAAACGTTTTATATGAATAAGTCGTTGAAATTATCAGTTGTTACACGTGTAGTCACTAAGTTGGGCCCATCCATTCGGGCGCACTGAAAACCAGCGCTGTTGTTTCAGCGACAACATAAGCTGAGTGAGCTCCGTTTGCTTATCGCGCCACAAGACAACTTTTTAAAATACTATATCCTACAAACAGTTGTTCGTATGTCCAGTTTTGTTAAACTTTTATTAATTGATGTGTCTAGAAATGTTAAAATTTAAGTGCCTAATGATGTTTGTGACGTGTTGAAATAAATTTTTTCTTAATTTCTGATCGATGCGATAACAAAGCGGTGTCTTCATAAGAAGTTGGACAACAGCTCATCGAAGCTATTACAAAACCTTAGTTAAGTAATGGTGATAATCTTCCTCCTTCCTACAACTCTTAAGTTATAATGGCCAACATCGTGGATATTACGCAAAGTGCGCAACAATCTCGGCGTTGCATTGAGCGACCTCGACGCCTCTGTCATGGCCGCAAGCTACTTCCTGTTCGATGCACTTTTCTCTATACTCGCCCGATAAGGCGGTTGTTATTGAGATAGCTCATGTGCGATACGATTACGCAAGTAGTTGAGGCGTGTGATAGTGTAATTGTAGTGTAGTCACGCTCTAGTCTAACCGTTGTGAAAAAGGGTGACAAACGAGCAGTCCACCTGATGGATGGATGGACATTTATCCTGGATTAAGATTCAAAATGAAAGTGCGTTGTCACCCTTGAGCACTAAGATGGAATGCCTCGGGTTGTAAAAGTATTTCCGGTTCTCTACACTTACCGTAGGAAAAACAGCAGCATTAAGGTGCTATTTTACGCTGGTATTCTGTAAGAGCGAAGTCTTATTCCATTTGAGTCGACCCTTTCGTGCTACAACTACTATATAGCTGCATCGTGGCTCTAACACGTTAGGAATGAGGCACAATCGTACAATTTTTGGCCCACCTTTTACATGCGATACTGGTAGGTCGACTTATTTATGAGTTTACGGATCATGTCCCTATAGACCAGTAACATTTGTAATTACAATCAAATGTATGAACTAAAATGATGATAGGGGAGAAAGGTTCTGGAATGGCAGCCTCGTACTATCAAGCCAAGGGCAGGGCTACTAGATGAAGTGCCAATGTGGTAAGACATGCAGAAAAATTCCGACCGTGTTTTGTAGCATTATTTTGGGCAAGCTTATGCTTGGGCGTGAACTTGTGGTGGTTATAATTTATTTATTGATAGATCAATTAGTATATTAACTATGAGTATATTAACGTAAAATATAAAAAAAGAAAAGTATCAGTGACATAGGCCTCTCTATTTCGTTCACCTGCTACACCCTTTTTTTTTCAGACAATAAAAAAATCACCCAGTATATATAATGATAAATCGCAGAAAACAAACTAAATTTTGATGATGAATTAATAAAAACCTAACCATAGGGAAGACCGACACCAAATAAAACCCAACCGGACAGAACAACCACATGGATTATTATTATTATGAGCAGACCCCACACAACCCAACAACAACTAAAACGCGATTATATTAGTTCTGTATTTATATGGTCGTATATACGACGTTTTATCTCATCGATCAGTTCGTTCATCGATCAGTCGTTTATCATTTATATTTTTGAATGGAACCAAATTAGGAAGGCATCGTGAATGTTTTTTTTTCTTTGGTAATGGACTCGCACTTGCCAGTGTCAAGTATTTAGGAAATTATCCTTTATAATTGTTTATTTAAATAACTATTAGTTCACATGCGCAGACATTTAATACACAAAATTGCACCACTTTTACGTATCAAATTTTACTTCAAACCACTATTTTAGCAATGATACAGCAGTAGCGGTCCACCAGTGATCGAGTTTCCGCCAAAACTCATCGTGAATGTTATTATTCCGCGCGTTTTTCGCTTAATATTTTTTTTTAAACTGATAGGCAAAGGTTATAGGTGATACGATAGGCAAGGGCAAAGGTACGACGCTCAAAGTTTTATCGGACTAATGTGTATGTACTATAATTTTTTTCACATGATAATATTCATTTAATAACAACCGACAGCACCGATAAACTTTTCAAATTAATTAATTAATATTTTCGATTCTCGATATTTAGTTCCATATTCAAGCACTAACACTTCAGCAAGCTCATTTTGCCTAGATGAAATGAATATTAATAATTAAAAGTTGAATGTTGTCGACGTTAACTATGACATCACGACGTCAAAATTGTCACTTCCCCGTAACCAAAGCTATTGTAAGGTACTTACAGTAGCCGGACGTTAAATAAAGTTTATTAAAGGTGGTAAAATCTGTAAAAAATTCCTTTATGGAAATGAATAAATATCAGAAAGCCGTGGTAGCTCACGGGTTATGCGCTCGCTGTAAATTTCACACCAAGAACCCGAATTCAATTCCCGTCTTTATCAATTAAATTGTGAATTGCAATTTTAGGTGCAGATTTATCACAAGCTTGGGGGTGAATAACATATCAGAGAGCTCACAAAGAATATTTCGATGTCATGTGAAGTTCACCAACACGCATTGTGGCAGTTCGGCGGGCATTTCCTTGTCCTAATACCCTCTCAAAAACAGAGGAGACGTCTTATAGGCTGTAACTTTACTTTTTTTTAAACTAAAATATTTCTTAATAAATTAGATTAGGCTAAGGCTATTTATTACAGCCAATGGACGCCTGCATTCAATATAATAAAATATAAACAATGAAGGCGACAGATGCGTTGTCATATCTGAGGACTAAGACGGAATACCTCTAATTATACTGGCTCTTTATATTCTTCAGGTCGGAACACAGTACTGCAAGTAATGATATTTGACTGCGAGAATAGGTAAGAGGGTGATTCCTACCAAGACGGACTCTTACGCATAAAAGGTTACGTGGTAGAGCCACGCTGCAGCTATATTATGTTTGTAGCATGAATCGGTCGGTTCGACCGGGGAAGGACCACGCTCTCACAGAATACCTGCGTAAAATAGCAGGTTAATACTGCTGTGTTTCGTATGGTGAGTGTAAAGAGAGACCCTTTTTTATTAGAAACGAGGTATTCCATTTTAGTCTTCAGAGATGACAACGCATCTGCGTTTTGAATCTTAATCGAGGATAAATGTAGATGTCTACGGGCCACAGCATCCACTTACCATCACGTGGACTGTGCAGTGCAGGTGTTTGTCACCCTTATTCACCAAAGTTATCTCTCAGTGGTGACGGTTTGTCTAGATGAAAATTCCGTTAGAACTATAATATTAATAGCGTATAATTCCTGCTATTCCAACAATTGTCCTTTTAAACCGGTGTACACATTTAATAAGTGCGTTTTACTGCAAACTCGCTGTGTTTTATGATTTTACGGAATCTGTGGTAATAATGCATTTCAACAATTACTCTTTTAAATCGTAAGGACACGCGGAAACAAAGATTTAATTGCGTGCAATTTGGCCTCGTAATTATTCATTGCAAAACCAAAATCGTGTAAAGTTTAAATTCTTACACAATGATTTTTTTTTGTATAACAAAATATATAATTTTACTTATTAACATTGACAAACGATGGAGTCTTTGACGATAGTAAGTGGAATATATACATCTATATCCATACTCAATTAAAATTCAAAATGCAGATGTAGGTCACCGCTGAGGACTAGGATGGAATGTCTCGTTTCTAGTAAAAAAGGTCTCCGGTTTTCTACATCCGCCGTACGAAACACAGCCGCTATTTTAACTGTAGCATAGCTCTACCACGTATAAAGCTAAGAAAGTAAGCTTAAGAAAAAATCCTAATGTTACGTTTATTCTATTAAAAAATTATTGAAGAGGTAATATTCTGGTAGATTAGCTTATTTGTAATTATAAAAAGGAAAGAAATTATCTGTTGTATGTCTATTGCACGCACGTAAATTTTAAATTCAATGCGACTGCTTCAGATTATTAATTCGTTGCCCTGTCTCGTTAGCACGATCAACATGTCAAATGTCTTTGGCGCGAGTAACTTTTTGTTGGAGAAAATTGCAATGCGGGGAATACCACGTTCGCTTTCACTGCAATCACGGTCGTTCTTCTCGTAACAAGCAATGATTCGACAAAACAATCGACGATTATGTCCAATCGATATTCGAAGCGGTTGCGATGCGTTGTTTAGTTTACAGCACGATTATGATACGTGGTAAAGTTGGTACTTTACAACACCCACGGTCGCACGGGGGCACGTGGGTGGTGGTTTCATTTAAATGTGTAGTGTTCGCGTAAGCATTTATCGTATCTCGTTGTCTTTATAAAAAAAATTATAATCGACATTCAAAAATAATTAGGTATCAATTTGATAGCTTAAATCGAAACTGTATGTTTTCACAAATATAAGTTACGATCAGATCAGACGACAATTGAAGTGCTTTTACATTTTTAAAATAATTTGTCAACCGTCGTTGGTCAAAAGTTAAAATATTTGATTAGTTGTTACACACCTGCCTTGATCTTCAACTTCTCATTTCAACTTCTCATTTCAGAAGACAGTACGATTATGTACTATGTACTCTGTACTCTCTACTCTGTATCTTAGCCCGTGCTTATAGAAGGTAGTCTGTGGCTCCTTCCACGCGGCCAGCACTGGAGGCCCTTTTTACTGGAAACGAGGCGTTTACCAACTTTGTCCTCAGGGGTGATATTTTAATTCTAAATCGAGGATAAACGCAGATGTCTATGGGCCACAGCATCCATTTACCAACAGGTGGAGCGTGTGTTCGTTTGTCAGGAATATTCAATAAAAAATATAAATAAACAGATATGTAATTGATTATATTAATTTGTATTCATGATACACTCCTTTTTGTTACATGTTTACTAATTAGTATTTTTATTAAAAAAACAACTATATATAGTATGCTATATGGAGCAAAGAAGTAATTTTCCGAATATTATATATAATTTGAATATCTTAATTGCTGATGAAACCATCCTTTAAATCCGACATAAAATTTTTTTGTAAGCACATTTAGGAAACCACAGATAATGGTTTTTCTCTTGCGTATTATCTGTGTCCGGGGAAAAAATGGTCGTGTTTGATCGCTCAATGCTTAAAAAACTTGCAGGGTCAATATTAAATGAAACTAATTTTACGGTTTCTATCGCGTTTAATTTTAACTTTTAAGTCCCGTTTTTTGACGTCCCCGCCATTACATCGGATTTTATAGACCACAAATTCTCGCAAAAGAACATCGATTTCTATCAAAGATAAGCCGCGAGGCATTAGAAATTAAAAAATATACGAGAACAAAATATATAATATACGAAAAAAAAAGAACACGAGAATACCACTGTAAGGCTGTAAGCTTGTTCTGCGTAGATCGGAACCAAAATTAATATTAAAAAAAAGTAAAGGTAGCCTGTATAACTATGTTATCGTAGCGTCAAACACCTCTGTCACCCCTGTGACCTGCTGCTGTAAAGCACCCGAAACGTTGGAAATTACAAAAGTTAAAATTAAAAGTGATAAAATCCGTAAAATTAGTTTCAATTTATGTGTAGCGGGGTCAACGTCAACTGGCTGCTTTTTGTGATGACGTCGTTTCCAATGTTACGACGGAAAAACTCCAATGTCGTGATGCTGGTCTCATAAACATAAAAAATCCACGCGACATTGACCTTTACCTACTAACTTGGGACCAAGACCTTGCTTCTAGATTCGGTTGATATGCCCTTATCACTGTATTTGTTGTTTTTATCGCGCGATAAAGGGCTTGGCCTTGTGCAGTATCTGCTGAAGGTCTGATTGCTTGATTCCGGAAATTTTTTTGGTTGTGATTTTTATGCGCTGTTAAGAGTTCCGCCTTCGAAGCTGATTTTCCTTCCTTATTGGTTTTTGATGCACAATGCAGCCCGGTATTTTGTTGCAAAGGTCATCTTTTATTGTTCTGTATTCGCTTTAAATTGAATTACTTACGGGCCAGCCTCAATAGTATTCTGAGAATGATAGGAGACAGGATAGATCGTCCGTATATGCTTTCCTGGTCGTGTCTCTAGTTAAGCTATACTTTGATTGTTTGGAAGCACCTACTAATACTAAGGTTCTTGTTACTCGAATAAATAAATATATACCTACCATTAAACATTGAAGTGTCCATATGTAATATTAAACTGCCTTCTAATAAGCTCGGGGGATTATTTGCATGCTATTTTGACATAAATAACCAAATTAAAAAAGATGTCTCTGTCTGTCTGTCTGTTCAGGCTTATCTTCAAAATGGCTGAACCAATTGTGACTGAACTTTACAAAAAGATAGAGACCAATGCTATTAGGGATCTAAGGTTATATTTTACGCTACATTAATATATCCTGTCCAGGGAAATCCCCAGTAGAACCAGAGTGACCGACATAGCTCAACGGATCAGTAAGCGAAAGTGAACAACCGACAACCGATGGGGAAGAAAGGCTCAAGTAACAGCCTCGTACCGGTAGCTGAAGTGTGGGGCGATACCCTCTAGATGGAATGATGACCTGGTATGACGAGCAGGAAGTCGATGGATGCAGTTGGCTCAGGAAAATGCTTTGTGGCGTTCTTTGGGGGAGGCCTATGTTCAGCAGTGGACGTGTGAATGGCTGTAATGATGATGATGATCCAGGTGAAATCGGGGCGAGTGTCGAGTATTAACGTGTGTAAACAAGACGTGTGCTTAATTTAATGGCATTATTTTCATTACGGATTTATTTTTAAAGGGTATAATAGAAAGAAAAGCATAATAGGCAGAGACTCTGCTGCGTAGTGGCAGCGTAGGAATATCCCCTACTCCCTGCTACTATCATTCCGTGGGTGTCGTAATGGGTGACAGAGGTTAACATGTACGTGGTAGAGCCACTCCGCAGCTATATTATGGTTGTAGCACGAATGGGACGACTGTTGTCGAGATCCAGAAATCACCCGTGCGAATCCATGGCCGATCGCTAGTTTATTAAAAAAATCTTTGTTGGAATAACAACCCACATATTTTAGTCGTTTTGGTATAAAATAATGATGTACATACATAATACCCATAGCACGTTGTACTTGAAAATGTTTTTCAAATTGCTTTTAATAGCGCCATAATTTGGTTTTATTACGTTTTAATGTATTGTTGTGAACGAAATCATAATTTATTATTTGGAAGCATTAACGCTTTATTATCTGTGCCTCTCGAAAACGGTATGTGTAAAGGTATACAACCTGGGCACGATATAATATATGGCAACGAGGTATACGCGGGTGATACGTTTTTAGTGTAGCAGTGTATTTTGCAAGTTCACTTCACATTGCAAGTTTTACCTACTCTGTTTGTTTTTGATGTGTCTGTTGAAAATTTATGCTTTTTCAAAGATTTTTAGTGAAAATGGAGGATGTGTTCCTTGTGATGAATTGAAGTGTGTTGAATTGCTAATAGGCGAGGAAAAGGTAAAATATTTAAACTTTGAGAAAATACACAAGGTCAAGAGCGTCTTTCGGACTTATCATCAATTATCGCAATTGGAAAACAGTTATTGGTACAATTAAAACGTTCACCAACATTTTACGCGGATGTAATCAAATCTTTCCCAAAGGAAAGAGAGTATTCGATTTAGAACATAAATAATTTGCTTTTTTAACTTTGTACATAGTTCGTTTGTACTTTGTTCATGTATAGTATTATATGTAAATGTCATTTTCTTTCGCTCAAACAAACCAAAACGACTTTTTACAAGGCCACCGAAGGTATGCAATTGCTGATATGTCATACATTCTATCTGGCAGTAGCATGCTTTCTGTGTGATTTGTTAAACACGACAGTATTGAATATAAAACTGAAGAGTGGAGGCAGATCAAGATTGGTGTATTTTTATAAAAGTGCTAAAAACAACAAAACCATATCATGGGCTTACTCTAGTCTGAACGTATGAGCGTGGTCCTTCCCCGGTTGAGCCGATCCATTCGTGCTACAACCATAATATATAGCTGCAGCGTGGTTCTACCACGTATAACTCTCAATATTAGTTGATTTAAAAAATGAATTGTACATGTTACGAGTTGGAACATAGGGGGGGGGGGTAATACTTATCATTGTTTTGACTAATTTACATCTAGATGAATACTTTATATATTTACCTTTATTATTTATATTTACCTTTGTAAACTTTCATTTATTACTTTTTGTATTGACAATTACCATTGCTGCTTTTGTTCTACCGTAATA